>CM035417.1:93596711-93854211 GCA_020310875.1 Ceratopteris richardii | reverse complement strand
CAAGTATCGTCCACTTAAGGAAGACTAGCTAATAAGCAATGCTTGACATTGAAGACTGAACAGACAAGTACTAGCTATAGCCTGTCACGCGATTCTACATTCAGGAAGATGTCCCGACTCCCCACGGGCCACCCCCTGTGCAGGATGACCACAATATGGTTAACTTTGCGCAGGGTGATCGCAAATTCGCAATATGGTTAACTTGAAGGCAACAAAAGCTCCCATCAATATATGTTTGTCCGTTTGAGACTTTAGTTATGAGAAGTGGACCCTGCGGTCTGATCTCTCAGACAATTCAGACGCCAGACCTAGAGAGCTTTGAAAGAATTGCACCCGATTGAAATGGCACATTATGAAATCTGACCCTAAATCGGGTGAAGAGTGCACTTTGTAGCTTATCTGAACGAAGTAAGGCCAACTTGGTCCATTTCCTGGACATGATGTAATTTTTTCTTCTTTGGGGTCTGCCATTGTCCTCTAACTTCTTTCTGCATTAATATTACTTTTTTCTGTTTTTGCTAAAGAAAAAACTTTAATTGATTGGTGGACATCCTCAATATCATGTTCTCTCTGAGTTCTTCACTCATAAAAATTTTTAAGAAGGAAGAAGCAGAGTAGTGATATTATGTGAGGTTGTACCCTAGCTTTGGGTAAGCGGCCCTTTCTCTGGCTCATGCTTTGTAGGTCATGGAGTGGAGTTCAAACGCAAAGGCTTCTCACCACCTGTGCGCTGAAGTGACCCCTCTTCTCTCAGTTGTGAGCATGGATTTGGAGGAAGCACTATGCAATGCAAGTTTTTTACAACCGACAAGATGTTACAACCAAGGCTTCTATGACAGATGGAGATCATGCAAACAAATCGTCGCTTGACAAGGAAGGTGACAACAACAAAGGTTCAACCTCGAAGTCCTCCTTTGTGGAGACTGCACATAAGATAGTTGTCTCCTCCAACCCTCTCTTAGCTTCTGAAGGTAACACTTCCAACCCTAACTTTAGCTTTAAGCCATTGATAAGGGGAAAGAAAGGCTCAAGAAGAAAGAGGCAATATTGATTTAGATGACGAATATGTAGATTACGACAACCAAACCCTTATCATAGACATGGCCTTGTTAAATAGATGGCATGATTCGCTACATGAACCTGTAGTCATTCGCCTTTTTCATGGCCCAAGATCTCCTAAAGATACCCTTAAATGGTGGATTAAAAACAATTGGGAAAGTCGAGGAGTGTTTGTAAAACATGTGCAGTTCTTGCCTAACAACACATGTTCTTCTTTGACAATCTTAATAGTTCCAACGTAACAACACATGTTCTTCTTTGACAATCGTAATAGTTCCATGCAGATTATTATTGAAGGGCATTGGCTTATAAAGAACACCCCTATCTCTTTCTTTAAATGGAACGCTGGCTTGAACCCAAGAAGACCTAAGCCAGTTGAATTTTACCAGACTTGCCAATTGAATTTTACCTATGTGGGTTGAGTTCCCAGACTTGCCAGTTGAATTTTACCCATGGGTAAATAGTCTTGGAAAATTATTAGGTAAGGTCTTAGGGCAAAGGGCTAGGAATGGCATGAATCCCAAGTGGGAGCCCAAATCATGGTGGAAATTGACATTGCTAAGGATATTAAGTCCACCTTGGTCATCAAGGACTCTCATACTTGTAAGCTTCATGAACAAAAAAATAGTGTATAAAAACCTTCTTAATGCGTTTTTCAACTACTACAGACAGGGACACCTTATTCAAGATTGCCCTCTAGTGAAATCCAAAGGAAATGAGAGTCCTAATAATGGTGACTTGTTGGGGGATTCTTGTGCAGAAAGGGATTTGAGTGTTTGTAGGAGAAAGGAGAAAGATAAGAAGAAAGATATAGACACTAGAAGCTTTTGTAGATTGATTATAAAGAGAAAAGTACAATGGTGATGTACAATACAATCCAAATGCTTTCTGTGCAAAATCCCAAAGAGTGCACAATCACAAAGTACAAAATACCCAAGGCTCTTGTTGCTGCCGACCTTCTCTACACCAGACCTCCACTTTCTCCAAGCTTGCACTTGTGCACACCTTGCACTCAAGCTTCCAATACGGGGAGGGATGGACACCTTCTATCGGCACGCACACAGCTTCAATGGGACCTTGGGACCTTTGGTTGTATGGCTTGGCACTTCTCTGCACACTTGCAAGTCCTCTTTATGCACACCTTGCACTTCACTTCTCTGCGTCGCACACACATTGTATGTCTCTTGCACTCTTCACTTAGTCTAGACTATGCTCACCTTGCTTAGTCTTCAAAGAATAATGGCTTGCCTTGATTTGAGTGTCGGTTCACGTATGCTCCTAATTGCTAGAGTATCTTGGTGCTCACTTTGATGTCCCAAGATTGTCTCCAAAAGTGGGCAGCCAACGAATCCTTGTTTTGTCCGGTAGTGACTTTATACTAAAACAAAAATTTTAATTGGGGGACCATACTTTCACTTCTGTGTACGATGCTGCTTCACATACCTTCATTCATCTTTTGCCTTTTAATTCTTCAAAAGTGCACCTAAGAGAGGGTTCATCTGAATCTTCCAAAACACTTTAAAACACTTTGGACCTTAGAGAATTACAGAAATACCTCTGCAACCTACAACCAACTTTTTGCAATTTTATCCTTTGTGAACAATTAATTGTGCACTACCTGTGCACCTTGACACCCGACTTTTAATGCTTTGACTTCACCCATGTTGATCTTTGACTTTGAACATGTTGACTTGACCAATTTGACTTTTATCCTTTGATTTTGACTAAGGTTGACTTTGATTGTGGTTGAGTTTGACCAATATGACTTTTATGGACTCAATAGTTGCCCACCACCTAATGGGCTCTCCGTCCCGGAGAGCTATAGCCAAAACTCTGAGCAAATATGACACCATGATTCCTATGCTGCAAAATCTTCAAAAGGACCCTTGAGCAACTACCAAGCCCACCATAAGCAGTAGAGAACAGACACCATAGAAGAACCAAAAGTGGAAATGTTGCACAAAAAAGCAGATGATGGTGAATGGAGGGTAGGAAGGAGGTGGAAGGGAGGGCTTAGGGGGCTGAGATTGATAGGGGAGGGAGGGGTAAGGATGGGGCTGGGAAGAAGGGTAAAGGGAGGTTGAGGGAGTAGGATTATGGGCTCTAGAGATGGCCAAAATGATAAAATAGAAAAGCTACAGAGGATCCATATGGGAAATTGTGAAACATATGGTAAAAGAAAGTGAGAATAGACCATATGAACCATGTGCGTAAAGAAAAACACGGGATAAATGTGCTCAAAACATGTGGGGTTTGACCAAAAGTTAGAGAAAAGTTGGGATTTTGAAAAAACTAATGCAAAAAAAGAGTCCATAGGTGCCAAAATACATGAAAATGACCCCAAGTTTGAAAAAAATGTCCATCTGAGGTGCAATCTAGAGTCAAAAGCATTGGACCATGAAAAATAAAAAATATATATAGTTTTTAATTATTTATAATGAAGATATAAAATGTTTTCTCCATTTTCTTTTTCGAACGCACGTGGTTGGGCAAAGCTTAAATAAAAAATAAAAATAAAATAAAATAAAAAATAAAAAAAATGAATGAATAAATAAATAAAATAAAAAAATATAGAAAAATTTGGATCTAGGGGGAGAGAAAAAAATAAAATAAATAAAATGAAAAATAAATAAATAAATAAAATAAAAAATAATTAAAAAAATAATAAAAAAAAGCAGTGGTGATGAAAAAATGCTAGAAAAATTCTAAAAATAATTGAAAAATTCCCAAAATTTCCAAAAATTATGCTTATGCAAAGGGTTATGAAATGCTTGCTAAATTTCCTAAAAACTCAAGGAACAAACATGAAAATGATTAAAAAATACTAAAACTTGAGCAAAATGATATGAGAAGGCTATGTATAACCTGTACAGATTTTGCAAGTTCCAAGTGATCCATAAATCTTCAGTTGCGCTGATGATAGGCATTGAGCCTTGATATATTGACTAGTGGTAAGACCTCTCCTTTTAGAGTCTCTTACTCCACTGCACCCCAATTCAGCATCGTCTTAATTCGATAAGGTCCTTCCCAGTGTGGAAGCCATTTTCCCCTTACTTGTGTGTGGATTTGAGGTCTATGGAGAAGAACTAACATGCCTGTTTGTAAGTTATTGTTCCACAGATTCCGATCATGTGCCTCCTTCCTCTTCATTTGAGTCTTTATCAATTATTTTGCAGCATGTAGACGTATCTCTTCCACTTTGTGCCATGATCCAAGCCTCTGAGAGACACCACAAGCTTTCTTTCCCTGCATGAATGCTAGTTTTGGTGACCCATGTAGAAATTCAAAGGGTTCAATAGGCAATATCCCATAAACCAATTGGAATGGAGAGTAGCCAGTAGCTTCTTTGTAAGCTAATATGTACGCCCATAGGGTAAATTGATAAGCAATGCCCCAAGATGTGGGTTGTAACATACATTCCTTCCTTAACATGGCAATTAATACCTTATTGGTAGATTCATCCTGTCCATTAGCTCTTGGATAATAGCCACAAGAGGTCCTATGTAGAATTTTGTACATGTCCAAAATTTCATGTAGGATCTTGTTCACAAAATGAGTACCTTGGTCTGTACAAATTTCAAGGGGGCATCCAAATCTGCAAATGATGTTACTATAAATGAAATCAGCAACAGTTTGAGCGGTGCAATGAGGGGAGGCAATAGCTTCAGCCCACTTTGTTGCATAGTCAGTGGCAATCAATAGATACTTTTCTCTCTTTGGAATCGACGGAGGGTAGATGGGCCCTACGAAATCTAGCCCCCACTTCTCAAATGGTTGCCAAGAAGTGGAAATAATCAAGGGGTTGTGCCTCTGCTTTGTTGGCTAGGGTCCACATCTCTGACAGACATCACATGCTTTTCCCCATTCCTCTGCATCTTTGAATAATGTAGGCCACCATAAGCCAGCATCAAGGATTCTCTGGCTCATAATATGTCTTGGAAGGTGCCCACCACTTGTTCCTTCATGTGCAGATTTAAGGACTTCCCTCGCTTCTTATTTCTCTTCCATGCACTTTCTAAACCTGTTATCTTTTCCCTGTCTATATAATTTTCCCTCAATGAAGGTAAAAGGTCTACTTTTGATTAGCAGTCTCTTTCTTTGCACAACACGTTCCTTCTCTAGATACAATCCAATTTTAATAAAATTTTTGATGTCATCATACCAACCTTGAGCTTGTACAATGAATAGATTAGCATTTGGAAAATCATCATTTACTCCAATTGGTTGATCCATCATGTTGATCCTGGATAGGTGGTCTGCCATGACATTTTCTTTACTTGGTCTATGGACTACAGAAAAATCAAATTCCTGGAACAAAAGGAGCCACCTCCATATCCTCCCAGTCGCTTGTGGCTTATTCAATAAATACATGAGTGGTTGATGATCAATGATGATAACAAATTTCACACCTAGCAAATAATGATGGAACTTTTGTACAACGAAAACCATTGCTAGGGCCTCCCTTTCTGTGGTGCTATAATTTTTTTCAGCCTTAGTCAAAATTCGACTAGCATACTGAATAGGTTTGTCAATTTTGTATTATTCACTATGTTGAGCCAAAACTGCACCCACTGCATATGCACTAGCATCTACATGTACATGAAAAGGGTTTGACCAATCTGGTGTGATAAGAATTGGTGCATCCACCAATTTGGACCTTAATGTCTGATAAGCATCCTCTTCTTCTCTTTCCCATTTAAAGGGTACTTCTTTACCTAGAAGTATAGCCAGTGGCCTAGCTATTTGTGCATACATTTTGATAAATCTTTTGTGGTACCCAGTATGCCCCAGTTGGTCCTCCATTTCTTGTTCCATGCAAATGTCAACTGATTGCATCATGCTATTATTCCCTTGATGATCTGGACCTTCCTCTAAATATATCTGTGTGAGTTCTTGCCCTTTCTTTTGTACCCACATAGTGTCTTTACCCCAGTCATGAATGACACTTGCATGCCTCAACCATGGTCTTCCAATCAAGAGGGGAAATCCACCTTCTACCTGGGCAGTCTTAATACCACAAAATCCAAAATGAAGAGATTACCTTGTACTTCCAGTGGAACTTTTGGGATCACCTCCATTCACCTTACTTTGCTTTGATCTTCCAAAGTAACGGTGAAGTGGGCTGGTCTGGATGGACGTAGGCCAAGATTCTCCATGGTATGCTCATGCATCAAATTAATTCCAGACCCACCATCCACAATGACTCCTTGTAGCTTTAATCCTTTAATTGTTACTGTCAATCTGGGACTCTTATAGTCGGTGAGAGGTGCTTCTTCTACACCCTTCCCTTAGCCTAAGGTAGTAAGTAGTCTTGGCCACCAAGGTGGATGAGGAAGCCTCATCAATAATCTGCAATACTTCATACCTGAATTTTGCATCCATCTTTATCAACTCAAGAATACTAACCTCTATTTTAATTGACTTGAATAATCTTGAAGCTCTAGATTCCCTAAGGTCAATTTTGATGTTTGATTTCTCAAGTTCCTTATGGGCCCGGCTATATGCATCCCCAATGAAATCTTTTGTTTTTGAAAAATCTTCTTTTTGTGTTACCTCTTCACATTTTGTTGAACTTCCTTTCTACTGTTTTACATATTCATAGATATCTTATTTGCTCTTATGTACCCTCTGATCTTTGTCACTTCCAAAAGAATTTGATCCCTAGTTTGGTTCTTCTAGAATTTTCCCTTTGCTTCTTGTCTGCATGACCATGGAGTCGATTTCTTCTAATTGTACCACTCTAGTGGATGGTGATTGTACAACAGTGGCTCCTTCTGCTGCTCCATGATTATTTACTGAGATCATTTAGAGATAGGGCCTAGATGTAGATGCTTTGTTTTGTGGGAAACAACATCTGGGAAATTCCTGCAAGGGGGAGTATTTTTTGGCAAGGTGCATTTACTTTGATAATGACCACACTCTCCACACTTGAAACAGATAATTGGCCTTCTAGGCCCATTTCCATAATTACCTCTAGGTCTTTGATTGTAGTTGTTACCTTGGCTAGGAGCTGCCGCCATTACATTGGTTGAGAATTGAGCACCTCCTTGTGCCCAATAGGGTTGTGCAGGCATTCCTCTTGATTGACATTCATGGGCCTCATGACCAGCTTTCCTGCATAGCTGGAAAGTTACACTTAACAAAGGACATTCACTTACTACATGACCCTGCTTGCTGCACATGGTACACCATAGCCCACTTTTGATGCCCCCTTTGGGTTCTTGCAACTCCTGTCGAAGCTAAGCCAGTTCTTCTGCTTGGGCTTCCTCTTCCTTTTGTAGTTTCAATGCTTCAATTTCCCTCCTCAACTGAGTCACAACACTCTCCCTAAGGTCCCAAGGTCCCATTGAAGCTGTGTGCGTGCCGACAGAAGGTGTCCATCTCTCCCCCTATTGGAAGCTTGAGTGCAAGGTGTGCACAAGTTCAAGCTTGGAGAAGGTGGTGGTCTGGTGTAGAGAAGGTCGGCAACAACAAGAACCTTGGGTATTTTGTATTTTGTGATTGTGCACTCTTTGTGATTTTGCACAGAAAGCATTTGTATTGGATTGTACATCACCATTGTACTTTTCTCCTTATAATCAATCTACAAAAGCTTCTAGTGTCTGTATCTTTCTTCTTATCTTTCTCCTTTCTCCTACAAACACTCAAATCCCTTTCTACACAAGAATCCCCCAACAAAATTTGGCACGCACGGTGGGACCACAAGGAGGTTTGAGCATAGGAGAAGAAATATTGCAGTGTGGAGAAGCATTATTCTAGTGCCGACAGTACTACCTATTGGGTTAAGAGGTAAACCTTCTTATTGATTATCTTAGCCTAAGAGGATTATGAACAGCTCATGACCGCAACCCGGTCTCAAAGATTGAGGGTCACTTGCAAAGCAACAAGAAGAAAGGTTGTTAGAAGATCCTCCAATCCACTATCGTCGACATCATCAGTAAAGAATATGGCAGCCTAGGTAGATTTGGAAACTTTACTTTCTAGATTGAATGTAAAATTTCCATCTTTCAAAGGTTTAGCTCAAGAAGATCTCGAAGAGCACATTAGGAGATTCTTAGCATTCTGCAAGACAAGAGGTTTGATGGGAAGAGAGGATGCCTTTTTTATCCTCTTTCTTGTCACACTAGAAGGGCTAGCAGATAAATGGTTCAGCGAGTTTGCTGAAAACCATTTCACCACGTGGGATTTAATGAAAGAGGCATTCAAAACTCAATTCCAGCATGGGAACACTATAGAGATAATCATAGAGGAATTAGAAAACATGAGACGAGGTCCTCGTGAACATTTCCAGAGTTTGTAACTAGGGCCAAGGCACTAATGTCTAAGTTGCCAGATCCTCCACATGATTTCTTTATTAAGAAATGGTTAGCTGACTACACAATGAAAAATCAAGGAATTAGTGTTGCCAACAACCTCCATAGAAGAATTTATCAATACAGCTACAAGATTGGAACAAATTAGACAGCAGTATGGGGCAAGCTCTTCCAATTTGGCGTCGCACACACACTGTATGTCTCTTGCACTCTTCACTTAGTCTAGACTATGCTCACCTCGCTTAGTCTTCAAAAAATAATACCTTGCCTTGATTTGAGTGTCGGTTCATGTATGCTCTTAAGTGCTAGAGTATCTTGTTGCTCACTTTGATGTCCCAAAATTATCTCCAAAAGTGGGCAGCCAACGAACCCCTGTTTTGTTTTGTAGTCACTTTAGATTAAAACAAAAATTTTAATTGGGGGGCCATACTTTCACTTTTGTGTACGTTGCCGCTTCACATACCTTCACCGTTTGCCTTTTAATTCTTCAAAAGTGCACCTAGGAGAGGGTTCACTTGAACCTTCCAAAACACTTTAAAACACTTTGGACCTTAGAGAATTACAAAAATACCTCTGCAACCTGGAACCAACTTTATGCAATTTTACCCTTTGTGAATAATTAATTGTGCACTACCTATGCACCTTGACACCCAACTTTGAATGCTTTGACTTCACCCATGTTGACCTTTGACTTTGAACATGTTGACTTGATTGATTTGACTTTGATCCTTTGAGTTTGACTGAGGTTGACTTTGACTATGGTTGACTTTGACCAATATGACTTTTATGGGCTCAACATGACTCCTCTAGTAAGGATAAGTTGAATAATAGACAAGAAGATTTTAGTAAAGGTGGTGGCAACCCTTTTTAAAAGGGATTCTAAAAATGGAACAAGAAGAAAACTCCAACTTGCATGAGAAGAATGAGGTTTTTTTGAATTGGAAGAAACTGAAAACATGAAAGACTCAAATAGTGTGTACCCAAAAGGTCAGGATCCACATATTAGTGAAAGTACTTAGGACACTAAAGCTCATCAAGAAGGATTGAATCATGAGGCTATTAAAACTAATAATTGTTGTAAATGATTTGACTAACCAACATGATCATTCAAATCCACAATGGACAAAGGTAACAAGGAAGAAGAAAAGACACTCATCCAATGAGAGCTCTAAGTATAGCTCTTCTGAGAATTCTTCCAATGATGAGGAGGAATCTATGCATACGAGTACTGATGTTACGTTCTCTAATCAGCTGAATCATAAAGACAAGGAGAAAATGGAAGTTCATCACTCCTCTAATGAGGATGTCCCTATGACTCAATACGAGAAAGTAAAACCCTTTGCCCCAAAACTAGGTAAACCTAGGAGAAAGGATCCGACTAGAGTTTCTAGATCTGTACTTTAACTAAAAAGAAAATCACAAGAAGTGATCTTTGTGTCTCTGCATGTGCTTTGCTCTAGCTCTTTTTTGTATCATCGAGAAAACTAAGAACATTTTTTACAGTCACTTCAAAGATGCCTAGTCCCCTATGTATGCTTGGTAGAAAGCCATTAAAGAATTCCAAAAGATTTTACTCACTACAAATGGCTAAGGAAATTAGGACTAAAAGAAAGATGATGATTATAAAAGAAATAGAAAACATTAAGGATAGCAATCCCTCTAGTTAGAGGGTCTTGGAGCTTCAAGATAGATTAAGCTTGGAGGTCTACCTTCTTGTTTCTAGCACCCTTGCCTCTTCAAGGGAATTTTGGGCCCGCAAGGTTGATAAAAGAAAAAAAAAAACATGTTTGATCTAATGAAGAAGAAAAAGGCTAAATATTTCATTCATCTGCTCAAGAGGAGTTAAGGTGGGTATGCTATTAATATCAATGAGAATTTACAAGAGGTTATTAGCTTCCTTACCAGTGTTTTCTCTAGGCCTCCCAAGTGGGGGGAGGACATTCAGAGGGCCTGAGCTCTTATTGCTCTTAAAAGGAGAAAAACTATTCCTCAAAGACTGGCTTCCATTCTAGACTTGAACCCCTCACTGTTGGTGAGGTTAGAGAAACCACTAGTAAATTGAAACCCTATCAGTCGGATAATTTTGATGGTATTCCTAATGCATTTTTCTTGGTTCTTGGTGATTTCTTGATTCCTTTCATTCTCTTGATCTGGAAAGAAGCTATAAGAAGAGGTGTTCTCTCAACTTTTATCAATGTTGGGGTTATCAAATTGATTCACAAAAAAGGACCTAAGGATGACTTAAACAATTGGAGACCTATTTCTTATCGGACTTCTATCTAAAAAATATTTGCCTCTTCCTTAGCTAGGAGACTAAGCCACTTGATGGATAGGATCATGGCTTCCCCCTGGCTCCCCTCCTTTTTGCCATCATTAGTGATGCCTTAGGATGGCTTGTCAGGGATAGTATGAATAATGATAAAATCCAAGGAATTGAAATCCTGGGTTCCCCATTTCAACTTGGGCTTCAAATGTTTGTTGATGATACTAATGATTTTAAAAGCTAATGATATTTTTGCTGAAAACTTCTTGGATTGTCTAAACACTTTTTGCCTTGCTAGTGGATCTGTTGTTAACCACCAGAAGACCACCTTTGACTCCACCAACAAGCACATTCCCCTATGCATCCTCAATAATAAATGTGAAATTATTCAAGAAGGTGCCATATTCAGAATACTAGGTATTCCTATGGGCTTTGGGATTACCTTTGACCAAAGATGCCATTGGGTTCTTAATGAATTTAGGAGAGAGGTTTTCAAATTGATGGTATTACAACATAATTGTTTGCACATAATTTTTGTTCTAAATCACTATATTTTGCCATCTCTGATATATTTCTTATCTTGTTGGAATCCTAGCAAAAAGGAGTTGTCTCAAGTGATGGCCCTTTCCAGAAGGTTTCTACGGAGGAGTGCTGCTGTGAATAACAAGATCCCAAAGGTTTTCTGCTCTGTTTGCTGCATGAAGAAGTAGGAAGGAGGTCTGGGCATTCTCTTCCCTTCTAGAATGGCCATCCAAATGTCAGTCAAATGGATTATGAAAGCTACCTATTCCTCTTATTTCTGGGCCACTTTGATCAAACAAAATTGCAATAAGTTTCATATCATAGGTTATAAGGTTGGAATAACCTTAATTGTTGGGATATTATAACATCTCCTTGTGACTTTGTTCCCATAGGCAAGATGCTTATTTCCAACATGTGGAACTCTTGGAGACAAGTTGAAAAGAGGTATCAATTGGATTAAGTTCTTTTTTCTAAGTCCTCTTTCTTCCTTCAGGGTTCTATGTGGATAGGATGGAGAGCTTTCTTGGATCACCAAGAAATCAACATTAGGGAGAACAAATGCAAAAAATTGGGCTTGGCTACTTGACTAGATTATAGCCTAATGGTGAGTTGGTGGCAGACCAGAGTATCTTGAATATTAATTCGCTTTCTTTGGCATGCAAACAGGTACTCTTGGAAAGGAAAAGAAGATTGTGATGCTGGTTGAAGGAGTGGCACAACCAAAAAAAAGTGTCTTTAGTTGATGTTGCCCTCGATATGTATAAGAAGTTCAAAAGTCAATATATTTCTATTGAATCCATCTCTAACAAGCTGAATAGGAGATGGAACATAAATTGGAGCCCTAATTAATGGAAGTATAGATGTGTTGCTTATGGGCTTTCCCTTTCTCTAGTAAACATTCATCCCCTTCAATGGCGCATTCTACATGGAGGTGTGTGGATTGGTATCAAATCAAGGAAGTTCAATATTGATGGAGGCAATTGCTCCTTCTGTAGTGGTGTGGAGGATCTTTCCCACCTTTTTAATGATTGTTGGCATGCTAAGAGGTTTTCCCTAGCTTGGATGCTAAGAGACCTTATTGGGAGTATGTACTAGAATGGATATCCTTCTATGGCATATTTGGAGATCTATCATCTTAAGGAATATTTGGCCTAGTAGGAATAAAAAAGTATTCATGTCTGGGTGGAAAGAGTTTGTTTACTCTTGTATCTCTGAGATGAAAAAAGCGGTTAAATTCTGTATCAGTTCCATTAAAGACACCCCCTTAAAAAAAATGTTAGCACTTATGCTCTATTATGTAGTCATAATCTCCATAAGTGGAGAGACAGATTGATTTCCCTATAATCTATCCCCAAATTCCATATGATGTTATCTCTGGGACTTTGGTGCAGAGGCCTGCCCACTGTACAAGTTTTATATTGCCTCTATTAATATTTGACTTTATTGCTTTGCTCCAAAAAAAAAGAACTTTAGCAAGATGAACTATGTTGTTGATACCCCTGTTGATAAATGATTTTGTCCTAGTTCAGTTAGAAAAAGTCTAATTTGAAAACAAAAAAGGGTAGTAAATGGGTCAATACTTATGATGTGATTCACCCATTTGATGAAGCTAATGTCTAGGATGAAAACGATGAAAACACTTATCAGTGAAAATGACTTCTTATTCACGAGGGAATAATTAGTACCATCAAGGGAGAATAATGAGTACCATCAAGATGATGTTAATTCCCTTGAAAAGGAAGGTTGGACTAAGGTTGTCAACAAGAAAAAAGCCTTGAGGGATTTTGATGGTGGTAATGTAGCTTCTAACATCAAGTATCTTGACTTTTATGTCCTCTTGATGTATTTAGGTAGTGATGTGTGTGAACACTCTAGGATCGAAAGGGAACTTTTTTCCTTCTTTAGGAGGTTTTCTCCCCCGGATTGTATATATGCCTACTACCCTAATGCATTACTTATCTTTGTACATTATAGTGGTAATACAATCAATATTGTGTGTTGTGCTCCAAGCTATTCTTCCTTGTGTTGTTCGCGTGCTTTTGCATACCTCAAACTCCATTGGTATCAAATCAGTTTGCCGGTTCATCGAGGGCATCATCAAAAACCCTTTGGTCACAGTCTCAAAATCGCACAAAATTTGGTGAGCATACTCAAGGTGATTAGGAGATCAAAACAGCTTTGCTATGTGTGCCAAAATTGCAATTTGAGCTCATTTTGGCCTTTGAATGCACTATCACAGTGCTTATGCAAACAATTTCATCTTTTTGCGCCAAAGATATATACAGGTTTTGGTTTGCCAATATAAGCATCTCGAAGTCTGCTACTGGTTTAACAGAACTTGACAGGGTAGTTCTATTTAACTTTTTGAGATACAATCATTTTTTTTGCATTAGGGTATTTCAGTCAGTGGCCATGGCTAAAAGTAGTGATGTATTCCATATGTTGGTTGTTAAGGATAATTTGGATAGTACCAATTAGCCATTATGGGCTTATATGATGAGTAATGTATCAGTTGCAAAAGGACTATGGAATATTGTGAAAGGTGTTGAAAAACGTCCTATTACACCTACAAACATAGTTGCTGAAGGTGAAGGCTTGCCTGATAGTGCACTTGTGCATACTGTTCTAAATGGTCTTCTCGATTCATATAAATTTTTGCTTCTACCCTTTGTTTTATGATGAAAGGCAATCCAAATGCCTTAACATTTAAGGAGTTAGTCTCTGTTCTATTGCACAAAGATCACTCTAGGCAGAATAGGTCCATTATGTGTGTTGCAGATCAAGCTTTCCTAGCTAGTCAGAAGGGTAAAAGTAAATGGAGCTCTTCTACTAGTAGGCAAAAATCTGCTAATTCTGCACAATCAAAGAAGGATGACAGAGACGAGAAGAAAATAGAAAAGAAAAAATTGTTTTGCGAATATTGTAAAGGAAATGATCATGTCATAAAGAGTTGTTCAAAATTGGCTGTTAAAGAGACAAGGAAGAAAGATGTTGGAATGGTTGATGCAAAGGCCTCTACACCTAAAATAGAGTCTGTTAATCTTGTGTAGAATGAAGAATGGGCATTTATCACTATTTGCAGTTATGACCCATTCTCTCATGAACAGTGTATGTTTTTAGTAGACTCAGATGTTTGGTACTTTGATAGTGGGGCAACCAAACATATTACCTTGCATCACACTTTCTCCCATGAGCTCAGATGCTAAACCTCTAAGTAGAAGCCATACACCTATACTGACAATTATGCCACCAAGATCAAGGAAGAGATAGATCAATTGATAGAATCTGGATTTATTTATGAAATCAAGCACATTGAATGGGTGTCCCCCATCATAGTGGCACCCAAGAAGAATGGCAAGTAATGTGATGCATTAACTTGAAGAAGCTTAATGCAACCACTATTAGAGATAGTTATCCGCTCTTTATTATTGAGCACCTATTGAAAATTGTAGCATGCAAGGAAGTATATAGCTTCCTTGATGGGTTGTCTGGCTACAATCAAGTGGTCATTGCCCCACAAGACTAGCATAAGATGACTTTTGACATAGAATGGGGCATATTCGCATTTTGGGTAATACCATTTGGTCTTATCAATGCACCGTCTACCTTCCAAAGGATGATGTGTCATGTATTTAGAGAGTTCTTGTGTAAAAACCTGGAAGTCTATGTGGATGCTCTATGTGCCCAGTCCAACATGAGACAAACACATATACCTAAATCTTTGACAAATGTAGAGAATATCAGGTCTGGTTGAACAAGGTCAGACAAGGCAAGATTCTAGGACACATAGTGTCAAAGAATGGAATATCCACGGATGAGGATAAAGTTAGAGCTATTGTAGAGCTATACAGGCCAAAGAATCAAGGAACTACAATCTTTCATGGGGCACTGCGGCTATTATCAATGTTTTATTCATATGTATGCAATCATTGCAAAGCCTTTGTAAAACCTTTTGACTAACTTTGATTGGACAAAAGAATGTAAAAACTCCTTTAATGAGTTTAATCAATGATTGTATTCAACACAAATCTTGATTACACCAGATTAGAACAAGCCATTCCATGTTCATGTGGATGCATCCAATTATGCTATTAGGTGTGTACTAGCACAACCTATTGGTGTAGGTAATATAGACCTTCCCATTGCTTATGCCACTAGACAATTGAATGAAGATCAATGAAATTATACCACTACTAAACAAGAAGGATTAGGCATGGTGTATGCTGTTAAAAAGTCTAGACATTATTTTCTTGCAAATAAGTTTACATTTTTTGCAGACCATCAAACATTACTTTATCTAGTGAACAAACCTTGCAATACTGGCAGATTAGTAAGATGGTTCCTCTTACTAATGGAATATGACTTTGAAGTTGTGATTAGGAAAGGTAAGACTCACCTTAGGGCGGATCACCTTTCTAGACTAATTTTAAGCGAGTCCCTTCAAGGAGTATCGGATGAACTTCTTGATGCTTACTCGTTCAATCTAGAAGAAGTTCCTAACTAGGCTAAAAATATAGTGCCTACTCTCACCTTTGGACCTAAACATCCTATACTGAGAGCCAAAGTTAAAGAAGTAGTGAGGTCTCAAAAATATCATATATTGGTAGGCAGTGTGTATAAGCACACCTATCAAGGCATATTGGCTTGTTGTGTAGATGAAGATGAGATTAAGTATCAATCCTATAGAATCTTATTTCATAGGATTGGGATGAGTGGAAAACCCTTGTCTAGGCAAGGTGGATCTTCCCATCCACATTCAAGATGTCCCAATGATAGTGAAAATGCTAGTGTGTCAGGAGGAAGATCTTACATAATCTCTTGTCTTAGTTCAAGATTGGATCTATGATCATGTTGCCAATCTCAACCTAAGAAGTGGACTTCTTTAGGTTTGCATGAATGAGCACGTGTCCCAATCAAACTAGCAAATCAAGCACTCAAGGAACTAGGAAAGACACCAACTCCTAGTCCCTCCAAGAGCACACATGAAGATAAATAGGGTTTTCTTGTCAAAAACTTTGTGATGTAGAAGAATCTTGTTCTCAATGCAAGAGTCGAAGACAAGGTGGAACTCCCTTCTTTTCCAAAGCTAATTGAGAACAAGCCAATAAAGGAGCCTAAGTAGTAGAGAAGGCAGACACTCAATTCTCATAGCCAGTGGACTACCCGAAACAAGCTGATTCAAATAGTGAAGCCGATATGGATACACAAGGGTGAACAACCCTCTACTCAGGTGATAGAACCCCAAACATGCACCAAACAAGATACTTAGTCAAAGACTACAACAAAGGAGCATTCAAAGAATCAACCAAGCCGGACTATTTCTATTTGGATCCCAAAGCAGTTGATGAAGGTTGACCCCAATGCACAAAAAATTTGGGTGCCTAAGACCTACTTACAAGCTCAAGTAGTTGCACATAATCTCATAAGCTTGAATCATCACTCTTAGATACTCACTTCACACATTTCATGGCAAACATCTGTGATCACCACATCAAAAACTCAAATCACACCTAGGATTATCTAGAAATGGGTACCCAAAAAGCCCCAAATCCAAGAAGATCTATTCCAGAAACCTTTACAAGTCATCACTACCAAAAGTTGTAATCCCATGCTGAAATTTTGGGGCATTAAACCTTGTAACAAATCCCCTTGACCCGACTTTGTAACTTCATTCGCATAAGATCATATGCATTCTAAGTACAATGCACATCTAGAGTATGCATCTAGAGAAATCATTAACCTCCTAACCAACACTCACAGGTGCAAGGAACACCTCACTCACTAACTCCCTAAACACTATGGGTATCATGTTGGTACTATAAAGGGGACAAGGTATCATCATGTTTTTTATGCAATTCTAATATGATCTCCTTTTCTAGCAGATTCAGAGAAAAACACTACTAATAGCATCATGGCTGAAGTAACAGGCATGAGTTCTCGAGTGGGAACCACTCAATAGATTGTAGACATAGAAAGCATACCCATTATGCCAGAACTGACAGAACAACCAGAGGAGGTGCTGGTACTACAAGTCATCCCCATATAGGATCCTCCCATGGGCCACACAACAAGGGTCAGAACCAAGCATAGAGATCAAAAGAAGACCAACTCACTTGTTTGGCCATAGTAAGAAAACAATAAAAAATGGTATGGTTTTGAAAGCCGAAAGCACGAGTAACTCCCATGGAACCAAAAATCCAGCCATGAGGGACATAGAATTTAAGAAACTATCCAAAGATGAAGAGGCCAAAAGTGATCTATACATGGCAGAACACTGTTCTAAAATGGATCCTTCTAAGGAGGAATGATTAGTTGGCATTCAATCATCGATTGATTGCATCATTTTGAGATCCAATGCATACCTCCAAACTATAATTGCATCAATGTCTGCTAGTAACATCAGAAGCCTCAATGTGCAAAAACCATGTGCCCTTTGCATAACCCCATCTTTTGCACCATTTAGGTGATGCATTTACACAATATGCATTAATATAGGGCTATATTACAAGGTTGTGCATAGATGCATTTGACAATCCCAGGCACATGAGACACATTTGACATATGTAAACTATTTTATTGATACTTACCTCTTTCTTCTTGTTTTGTGACACTGTTCCCTTAAAAAAAAGGGGACAAGACCATGTCCTAGAAGAATCTCATGAGTGAACCATCAACAAGGAGATCCATCAACAACGAAAGATAAGCCAATGGTCAATCACCGTGATGGGAGTACAATGCAAAGAGATGAACATCGACAGACTTTACACCATGGTAAGAATCCCCTACTATGGCAACACTATGACAATGGTTGATTAGGAAACCTTGTGGTTAGCATTCCCTTGAGCACTTAGCTCAAGACCCACTTTTTTGCACCATACTTCTTACAATGCATTCCCCTTATAACGAGTAATTGGAATATTAACTCCGAAACCCATGTTTGAAAGATCTAGAGGACATCAAGGTTATAACATCAATACAATTGAAGAAATTCACAATTGATTTTTGTTCAAAATCAACATTGACAACCTCTTTTGAGCAACTAGCAATTTTTAAGTTCACAAATACACCATCATGCTGGAATCCAAGGAAGAAGTACATACAAAGGGAACTAAAGTTGCAAGGGTTAGTAGTGAAAAAATGAAGATTAGGACACCCACCCCACTACATATGGAAGACAAACCGCTCTTTTTGATACATGATGGACACTACCTCTCAATGTACTACATGGAACACCCACTCCAACATGGGTCTCTCAGGGATAACAAACTCGAGAGGGGGGAGTATTGGCACTCAAGGTCGAGCATAAGGTGTGGGAAAACATCAAAGAAGTGGACACATAAGAAAAGGGAGCGTGTAGGGAGCTCCAAGAAGTATATGTCAAATTTTCAAAAGAAACCCCTATAAAATTAGTCATTATGATAATTTAAAACCACTTGTAAATATCATTTCACATTTTTGCAACTCCATTTTGTTCAAGCTTAGGAATCCTCGAGCTTGAGGTTTAACTAGGTTGAACATGAGGTCTGGACAGGGCCAAAGCTAGTGAAAAACTATAAAAAGATCTAAAAAGCTCATTTTTGAGGTTATCTAGTTGGAGAGTGAACTTAATCTTGAGCATTGTATACTTTCTTTGAGATTGCTAATAGGTATTCCATTGCTCCACTCTTTGTCTTACCTTACGTGTGCATGTGTGTGCATGCTTGTGTGCTTTTCGCTCACCCGCTTGTGCACTCCACTTGCTCATGGTTGCCATACCACCCTCATGTCTCCTTGGATTGAAAATAATGAGGTGGATCTCCTCATGTTGGTACTTGCCATTGTGCTAGAGTGACAATTGTGTCGATCTACTATGTGATCAGGGCCACAACACTGAACTGCCATTGAAGGCCTCTCTAACTCTCTCTCTCTCTCTCTCTCTCTCTCTCTCTCTCTCTGTCTCTCTATGACACATATAGTAGGCCAAAACTTCTTTCTCATTCTCTCTCTCTCTCTCTTTATCTCTCTCTACATGCCTATTGTCTCTCTATGTTAGATGATTTTTATGGTACTTGATTGATGGGGCCAAATCCCCTTGTTTGTCTCTCTCAAATCAAAAAAGGCATATCTTCACATCTTGAGCAGATGTTGTTACAAGGTCAGAGTTTACAAAGGGAGCATCGAGGCAGAGCATAGAGCACGAATGACGTTCTAGATTTTAGCACCTCACAATTTTCCATTCTCTTTTATTTCTAAATTAAAGATCTTCTTTTACTTCTTTTCTAAATTTGAATAATCTATTTCTTCTTTTCTATTTTGATTCTTCTCCTTTTTATTTTCTTATTTCTATTTTTGACCTATTACTTCTTTCTCTCTTCTTTTTATTTTTAGGACTAGGATTCTTTTTAATTACACATGTATATACAAAGAGATCTTAGTTGTTAACTGTGAGGGCAGTGTCACGGAGCTCTCATAAAAGAGAATCCATCATTGTGCATCGCAATTCGCCACTTCACCACTAGTCTCAAGGTACTCTTCATACTTTAATCTTTGCTGAAGAACCAAATTTTTTTCAAGATTAATAGGGTTAGTCAAGAGGGAGGAGTGAAGAGAAGTGACCTCTCTAGAAATACTCAACCTTCTTTCTACCTTGAGCTGTTTGGTAAGAGCTTTTTATAGTGAATAAAAAGGGCATGTATGTCTTTGATTGGCCTTTCCCAAGAGATAAAGGGATTAGAATGGCAAGAAAATTGATAGGTAATAATGTCCTTAGTTTTATTGTCTACACACAAGATTTTGAGGAGGGAGGCATCAAGCTGGGGCCAACCAGATCTATAGCTAGGATAATCACTATTAAGCTAGATAGTTAGGGCTTCATGGTAAAAAATTAATAAAAAAGATTCAAGCTCACTAGAGACATTCGAAAAACTTTGAAGATAAGGAATGCTAATGTAACATCTACAAAATCTAGAAGCAAGGTGAGTAGAACCTCTTTGCCTATAATTCCAAGAAAATCTTGTACTTGAGAAATATCACCAAGTTCATGAAAAGCGACAAGATGGATCTGGTACGACCACTCATGACCCCCAATGATAGGTCCTTTATTGCAACATCTATCATGAATAGAAATGACCATATTAAAATCATCAAGCAAAAGGAGAGGACCATTGAGAGCGTCAAGCTCCTCCTAACACCTAGAACATAAAGAGGGGAACTTAGAAGCATAAATAATAATAAAAGTATAGTCAATGGGTTTTTTTATAATAATCGCTGCCCATTTGTGAGAAGGACTAATAAGCTTATCCTTGATCAAATTATTAATATTGGAGACTCCAAAAGTAGAGCCATCCTTACCTTGAGGGTGGTCAATATGAAACCATTGATGCCTACTATTGACAAAGTTGAGATTAATAGAGAGCTTACTGCCATTAATCTTAACTTCCTATAAACAAAAAAAAATGTAAGGGAAATTGGACAGATCATACAACCATTTAGCCATACACTTAGTTCTAACAAGATCAGTAAGACCCTTGATGCTATAAGAAATTAGCTTAAGTGAATTCATGGAGACGATCAAGAGAAGGAAAGGTCAAACGAAAGGAAAAACATCAATAGATAGAGGCTAAAACATTATTTCTTATAATTCTTTGGTAGTTTTGTCATAGAGATAGAGGTCCTAACATTATCCTTTCTTTTCGATTTAGCATTATTGTAGCCAAAATCATTATCCACATCACATTGAGCCATATGAATATATTCATACACAGAGTCCTTTTGATACATTTCATTTAGTTTATATTGTTCATGAATATTAAGCTCCTTAGAAAAATTAATGTCAAGATGGACATGTTGGAGTTTTAGGTCTATGGAAGCACATGAACAACACAACGAAGAAGAAGAATCTTGGAGCACAACACACAATACTGATTCTATTACCACTAGAATGTACAAAGATAAGTAACCCATTAGGGTAATAGGCATATATACAAGCTAGGGAGAAAAAACCTCCTAAATAGGGAAAAAAGTACCTCAATGGTCCTAGAGTGTTCACACACATCACTACCTAAATATATCAACAAATCCCCCTGAGAGTGATGTGGTGAATGAGGAGTTGGCACTCGTGTATAAGAAAGTGTCAAGCTATTGGAATCAATCCACAAAAGGAAGTAAGCCCAAAGCTTTGCAAAAAGCTTCAAACTTCTCTCTAGGCAGAGCCTTTGTGAAAAGTTCTCAATTCTCTCCTCTGTGGGCACATATATATAGGTTTGCAATCTTCAAGGCCAAAATGTTGCAATAATGTGTCAATATATTTTGTTTGACACAAAGCTATTCTACCATCAATTTGCATAAAATAAATGCCCAAATAATGATGCGAATGCCCCAAATTTGATGTCTCAAATGAGGCATGCAGATCAACCTTAAATTCAGCAATATGCTTCTCATGAGGACCAGTGAGCAACATGTCATCAATATACACAACAATTATCAAAAACACATCATTTGCACGCTTAACATATAAGGTGATCTTAGTTGGATTGTTCTCAAAACCATGTACAATCAGGTAGGCATGTATCTTTTCATAGCAAAGACATCGTGCTTGCTTCAAACCATATTATACCTTTTTCAACCTGCACGCTTGGTTTTCATGCCCTTTCTACACAAAGCCACACGATACACTTTTTCATACAAATCACCATTTAAAAATGCAATTTTAATGTCCAACTGGTGTACATTCCAACCATGATGAGCTGCAAGTGCACAGATGCTATGAATACTAGTCATTTGGCATGTAGGAGCAAAGGTCTCATCAAAATCGATGCCCCTTTCTTGAGCATAACCCTTTGCAACAAGCCTAACCTTATACCTATCAACTATTCCATCACGCTTACACTACAGCTTGTATACCCACTTAGTGCCAATGATGTTCTTGCCTTGAGGCAAGTCACATAAAGGCCAGGTACCATTTTTCATGATAGCATCATATTCTGATTGCATAGCAGCCATCCAATTTTCAAAATTTTGTGCTTCATCAAATGAAATAGGCTCATTCTCATCATAGAGACTAGAGGCAGGCATAGCATAGTAATTTGATCCAAAAGAGGCACTATGAGAGCTTGAATAAGTATGATATGACAGAGATGCATCTTATTTTCTATCATGCAAAGTCTACACCAACCAATTTGGCATAGTTTTTGCCTCCTCAATATTAGCTCTCTCATCAACAGGTGCATCATGTAAATCTGCATCAGAATTGGAATGAGCTACATCATCACACAAAACATATAAAGGCTGAGAAGTTGCCTCATAAGGACCAAGACTAGACTATCCACCTGTAAAAATAGGTAGCAAAGTGTCATACATGTCTTTGGAGCTAACTCATGTCTCCTTAGTACATGAAAGTAACGGCTGAATAGCATCTTCCACAAAAACAACATCATGGCTAACCAAAATGCATTTAGTCTATGGATGATACAGACGATAGCCTTTGCTTTCAAAATTGCACCCAACAAAAATACATTTCACTGCTTTATCATCCAATTTCTTCCATTGTTGTTTAGGCACTAATGTATATGCCAGAGAACCAAAAGCATGCAGGTGAGAAACAGATGGCCTTACAACTATGCCAAGCCTCATATGAAGTGATAAATTACAATGCTTTAGAGAGACACCCATTAATTACATATGCTACACACATAACAGCCTCAAGCCAAAAACTATGTGGTAAAGCCTGACCCTTGACTATACACCTTGCCATCTCCATGCGTGACCTGTCCTTCCTTTCTGCGACTCCATTTTGTTGAGGTGTATACGGCACTATACATTGATGTTTTATCCCATGCTCAACCAGAAATGCATTAAAGTCAAAAGACATATATTCCCCTCCTCGATTAAAACGAAAGTGCCCCTTAAATGCTGACAGATTTTCAACCAAAACCAAAAACTGTTTGAAGCACATAAACACTTTGGATTTTGTTTTCAATGGATATACCCATGCATGCCTGGAAAAATCATCAATGAAAGTCATGAAGTAAAGATAGTTTCCAAAAGAGGGTTTTTGCATGAGACCACAGACATCAATGTGAGGAAGCTGCAATTTCTGAGTAGCTCGAACTAAACCATCTTTTGGGAATGAGGAACATTGCATTTTGCCCAAATTATAACCTTCACAGACATGTTTAAAAGGTGCCTCAAGTTTGGGTACATAGGACACCATTTTAGATTTCTATAGGCATAGCAAACTAGCAAAATTTAGATGACCAACACATGCATGCCAAAGCTTTGCATCAGGCAAAGCCTGAGAATCATGTACTGCACATGTTGAATCATTCACATATTTTTCATAGTCTATGAGCTTATATAGCCCATTCCATAAAATGCCAGAAGCATGGTTTTTACTAACATCACATATGGCAAAAGTATGCTTAAACTCTACACCACAAGTAGTGAGAATTATTCCTTCTAGAAATCCTAAAGGCCTCTCAATGTGGCCATTAGCCATTAGCCATTTGCAATTTCCTTCTCGTCAGCTTGAGTGCTGGCTTGCCCCAATGCTTCTACAAGGAAGTGGTATCAATTGTGACTCCTACACATGAGTCCAAGAATTCCTTTGTTTTATAGCCTTGATAAGTAATAGGAAGGTATGTATTTCCTTCCACACCTTCGCTCATGTATCCTATCTTATCCAAGGGTATTTCAAGTATTGTCCTATGTGATCCTACCCAGTAATGAGTCTTTCTTATCTCTCGCACTTGGTTGGCTGTGTTTCCACAATTCCGGCTTGATTTTAAGTATCTCCTCTAAAGTGAGATGATACTGCACTTTAGTGTTCTTCACTACTTCAGCATTCCTAGGTATCATTGAATCTTCATTCCTTACCATGATTGTGGGGGCTCTCATGCAGGTGGACTTTGATTCCCATGGGCCTGTGAAATGTGGCAATTCTTGCAAGGAATTAGAATCAAAGTCTAATCTTTCACTAGATTGCTCATCTTCCCACTCTCCATAAATGGAAGGAATGTCTTGTGGGTACTAAAAATGTAGATCATCCACGATCTCAATATGAGACGGATTTTCACTTTCCTTGGCCCATTTCTCCTCTTGAATCTCTCTTAGAAATTCTTGTGAGTATTGATTTTTTAAAAGCAGGGATTCTTGAATTGGTGGATTTAGGAACATAAGTATCCTTGGGAGGAAGGCGCTTCCCGTTGGTTCTGACGTTACTCACTCTTGATGTCGCTTCCTTTCCTAAATTAGCTATCATACTTTCCAATCTTTCTAATAATCCTTCAAAGCGTAACTGTGTTTTGGTTTAGTTTGTGCAATTGAAGAGATGACTGGACTCAAACATAGTTTGGGCCAACTCTACCATCCTTGCACAAAGCTTGGTTCATTCAATCTCTAGGTCATCCATGGGTTAACACGTGTCTAGTTCCATCACATTTGGCCTTTCTCGAATTCTGGCTTGATAGGCTTTAAGCATCATGTCTAAATCCTCTGGAGTAGGATATGCTAGGATTGATCTTGCTCTAGGCAGTGGTGAGTCTCTGGGATGGTTTTGGGTGGATAGAGATGGTGGAGTTTACATGTGTGTTTGAGATGGAATTCCTATTAATTGGATTTCATCTCTCTTAGGCTTTCTTTGAGTTTGCTCATCTTCTTCGTCTATTGTCTCTTCATCCTCTCATGAATATCTTTCCAAGGTCTTGTTCTTTTCTTATTTATGCTCTTAGTCTGGCTTACTTCAGGACTTTTCCCTTGAATGAAGCCTTGGGTTTGTTGTAGAGTTTGAGCCCTGGTAACCACTTGCATTGGGGTAGTGGAAGTCACACTTCCATTAAAATCTACTACTATCCCAATGATGTTAAAATGAGTGATCTTTGGCACATTGTTTGCATTCTTAGGACAATCCTATAAGAGGTGCTCCTTCCCACAATCTGGACAAAAAACCTTGATTTGTCACTATTTGGGGTTGCATAGGTCAGGTATAGGGCAATCACAAATGAAGTGATCTCCCTGGAATATGGAGCATGGTCCTCTAGCTGCTGTAGTTCTTATCTGTATTGATTGGGGCAAGTTAGGATTTGCGTACATGACATTAGAGTATTCTGGCTCCCAACTAGGTTCACTAGGGTTTTCGTAAGGGTAATTCTCATTATGCTTGGGTGACTTCATATAGTAAGCTGGAGGACTATCGATGTGAGTCAAGTCAAAGCTGTGATTATTCGGGTCACTTTTTGAAATCAATGGTGATAATAGCACTAAGGCCCTATTCAAATTTTCTTCAGCAGCTACATACTTCACTGGGATCACATTGGTTGGAGGTGGAGGTTGTTGAACTAATACTGGTTGAGGCCTTTGTTGAGCTTGATAGGGTGGTTGTTAGGGTTGTTGAGGCATAAAGTATTGTTCTTGTGGATGCTAATTTGGATATCTTCCTTGTTGTTGATACGATTGTGGATAATTTTGCCTAACCATTTGATTGTTATATGGGCAATCTTGTGCATAATGGTTAGTGTATCTCCTTTCTATTATGTAATATTGGCCACTAGGGTTCCCTTGAGGCCGTGCTATAATTGGGCAAACATTGTCCATGTGGTCTCCTCCACAGGTATAACATCATTTCATTGAGACAAATCTAGGCGTATGCTTGCTAGAGACACTTAACTTCTGAGCTACCTTCCCTGCCAATTCCTCAATAGATGTAGATGGTTTCGAGGTGAGGCTAGTAGAGATATCTGAGCATTTATAGATTTTTCAAAGCTCTAATTCATCACCCAGATTATCCTTAATGTCTATGCACATGCGTACACACTGTTCTATGGATCTAGGTTCCTTCAAGTACACATAAGATCTCAATTTGGTACTTAACAATCCACATAGGAATAAAGCCACTTGTTTGACTGGTGTGAGTAACTCTGGATCTCTCTAAGTATTATCTAAATCTTCTTCCTATAAGACAAACCATTTCCTGAGGTGTTTGTTTGAAGCTATGTATTGATGATGAGGTGTTGTGCTTGATGCCACTCTTAGAAAATTCAGTGATGAAGGCTTCCAATAGTTGGTCAATGCTTCTAAATTGCCTCTGGTTAAGTGGTTGAAAAAAGTCAAGGTCGTGTTCTTGAGAGCTAAGCCAAATGCATTGTATTGAGTGAATAAGTCTTCAATCAGAACTTGCCTAAACTCTACTACATGGTCGTGTTAAACGCGCGTTGCCATCACAAGCATGTTTAAAATCTTTCGGGTTCTTGGGAGTGGTAGGGGTCTGCTAATCAGAGGCCCTAAAACTTGATTTTCCCAATTAACTCATTCACATCGCAGTACACTAATGTTCAAAAAACTTTGTTAATATGAATTACTATCAATCCTCTGGTTCGTTCTCTCACAGACTTACTGTTCGTACTCAGGTTAATACTTTCTCAATACGTAGTGCTAGGGTTATTCATTACCGTAACACAGACTTCATTACCGTAACTTAATGGAATGGGCTAACCGCAAGTTAATATAATCAAACAAAGATGAGAACACAGTACTACTCAGATTTCTCAAACACAATACCACGGCAACTCCACAGAACGTAATCGCCTAGACAGACACTCTGGCGATACTGCTGATCGTCACCGGAGCGTCACCGCAATGCCTTTTTATTAATTGATAAGCAGATACATCTCTTCATACGACCTTTCGGTTCATGCGGAATAGGAAACCTTTCAGGTCGTGTGGGATAGGAAAATACAGGAATTATGGAAATACAAAGTGCCAATCCGGCAGCTTACACTGGCACACACGGTGGACTTGAACCCGCAATGGAACAAAAGTTAGGGTTCATCTACTATACCCTGTAGATACATGGCACGAGCTAATTTAAAAGTTCGGGAAATTTTCTGCTTCAGAGAATCCAACATCAATTTTAAAGTTTCTGGTTCGACTAACTGTGCGTCAGTACGAACAGAACTTGCGGTAATTACTTGACTCATTAATATGTCAGCCTGTGTCTGCAAAAAGGCCTCTTGTAGGTAGAAATCATTTGCAAGGGCGGCGTCTTGATTCAACTTCATGTCTTCAATCTGTTTGTTGATTCTGGATCAAGGTTCTGCTTGAGCACCCAACTGTTTCTCTCTTCTCTCTAATTCCTGAGACTGATATTGAATAGTCCGGTAATAAGCATCTCGTTCCCTTCGAATCGCTGCAACCTCTTTCTGGAGTTGAGCGGATAATGTCATCTGCGTTTTAAGAGCAGAATTCGCCTCAAACAGATTTGCATTTGCGAATTGGAGTTCTGTATTAGTTTGATTTGCTAAATTTGCCATTTCCTGTCCTTTCTGCACGACTTCATCAAGTTGTACATGCATTTCTTCTAATAGATTTCCATGTGCCACACGAGCATCTTCTCTATCCTGGGCTAACTATTTTAACTGAAGAATTTCTGTATCAGCAACACTTAATAACTCATATTTGGCTTGTATCTCAGCTAACATAGCATCTCTCTGGCTGATCAACGATTCGTGTTCAGCAAGTCGGGCTTGGAGTTGTTGAATCTGTTCGTGCAGAGCATGATTTTCAGCCTTAACTACATCCGCTTCTTCTTGCAATTGAGTGATATCCGCTTCTAATACATCAACCTTGTGTTGTAGTTCTTGTCTGATATTATCAGTAACCTCCTTCATCTACTTTGGTATTTGCTGCGACAATTGGATCAACATATGACCCATGGATGCTAACTCAGTAAACATGGGAATCGGCGAAAAAAGAGGAGGAGGAAGCGGTTGGGATGAAGAAGCTGACAAGAGGTGATGGGATGAGGGTGGGGAATAGTTAGGTGAAGAGGATGAAGTAGCAGTTTTGTTAGGAACAATCGATTGAATGGGGACAATGGGCTCGACCGGAGGCATTGGTGGAGGAATGGGTATAAGAGTGGTGGGGATCAATACGATTCTGGTAGTCTGCCGCGTATTCACTTCATTCCGGTCAATTACATCATTGACCAAGGTAATTACTTCAGTTAATATTTCTGCAACAAGGTCTTGCACATCCACCTGAGTCTGTTGCTGAGATTCTTCCTTAGAAGAAATTGCGTCAGAGGTGGTGGTGGACGCACTTTGTTCATGCTGCTTATGCGGAGAAGAAGTACCAGAAGATTCTACATGAATGGAAGTGGTGGTGTCATGGAAAACTTCTTCCTCATGTCCGGCGGTGGAGCCTTGTACTTCACTCTCAGAGGGGCTTATCCTTTGGCATTTACGGCGAAGGAGTTGGAAGAGATGTTCATCATCCTCTTCGGTATCTTCGAGTACTTGAGCAGATTCTTCATGGTATAAGATTGGAGCTCTTGGCGGGGGTTGCGTGGCTTGAATGGCTGGGAACATAAAGGTAATGATATGTGGTAAACGCGAACGCGGAAGCTCTCCCTTGTTAACATGTTTGATAACCATAACGCATTCACGGTGAATGCGCCGAAAATAAAATGAAGCAAAATTAACAGGCTCCCGAGAAGCCATATCAATCATTGAATAGAACGGGCATGAAATGCCATAGGTTCGTTTCTGTAAATTCAATATGGCAACTAAAAATTGTAATGCTGTTCTTTCAGGGTCAGGTCGACACAAGATGGCGTACTCATTCGATGAGTGCCTTGGGAATAATTCCATCATGGTATCTACCGAAAGGAGAGGACCATTCTCCCGTCCTTCCAGAGGGAGGCAGAAAGCTACAGTGAATGATGCTAATGTGATTACTACACGAGACGGTAAACATAGGATCGGCCAACTCTGCTCCATAGCAGGTGTGGCAGCGATGGCAGCAATAATCTGGGCGTAATACGGATGACACTCCACTGAATGCCAAGGCAATTCAGCGAAGTTCGACAGACCTCAGATACACAAGAACTCACTCACGTCATGAGGGAGTCCGTCACGGAAGGTAGCAAAATTTGCTAAAGCTTCCATGATACGTGCACGAAAGCACAAGACACTAATACACAGTAATCACAGAAAACACAAAGCACACAGAGCACACAGACACAATAGTGATTAACATAAAAAAGAAGAAGATTAAGTAGATACTCGATAACGGGAGGCGATCAAAAATGTTAATCATCGCGCGATGTTGAGATGATAACCTTCATAACTATGGTGTGCATGAATATGCAGAATCGATAATACAGGGCGGCTTTTAATCATAATTAGATATAAAAACGAGGATATTTACAGGCTTATTCAACTAACACGCAAAATTAAAAAAAATAAATAACACGAAGAACAGGTCAGCGAGAATCATGTGTTTGGTGATACGGCTGCAACTTTGAACCATTGATTTCTTTAGGAAGAGGAACTCCGATCAAGGTAGTCAACCGAAAAGTAGCTGGTCCCACTTGTTCATTAATTCGGTAAGGACCGAACCACCGTAATTTGAATTTTCTAGCAGAACGATTTGATTTTGCATTATAAAACAACACAAGTTGCCCCACCGTAAAAACTGGAGTTTTGAGATACCGATCATGAGTACAGGCTTGCCGCAATTGCATTTCTTGAAGGACCAACAAACTTTCCCAGTGATGTTCATCTAAATCTCTGAGTGTGTCCAACCAAAATGGCAAAGAGTCTTCAGGTAATAGTTTCTGAGTGATGGCCACACGTAAGCTGGGTACTACAAGTTCCATAAATGTCCACCGGAGGGTATGGAATGTGCCATAGCAATAACAGAGTTTACTTCATGTGGTGGAATACAGTGGAGCAAGACACCAGTATGATCCATATAGTACAACTGTCCTACAATCAACCCGAATCTGCGACTGTAAACTGCAATTTTCTGACGCATAGCAGGAGAAGTTTGAGGAGGAAGACATCCATCAGTAAGAAAGGTTAATAACTGATCATAGTAGGTAGGTGGCACTGGAGGTTCTGCAGATTCGTCACTAGTCGTTTCAGTAACGTAAATTGCTGGTGTGGTGTCATCAACGCCCACCGGAGCTTCACCGGAATCCAACCGAGAGAGAAAAATCTGCTAATGCATGTGCAGTGCCGGATCGATGAATCACTTCATAATGGAACTCTTGTAACAATAGAACCCAACGTGCCAAGCGACCACCTAAATGTTGCTGCCAGACCAGATACACTAGCGCAGCATGATCTACGTGAAAGGTGAATTTTCGGCCTAACAAATAATGCCGGAATTTCTTTACAGAATACACCAAACCGAGACATTCTCTTTCAGTCACTGAATAATTTTTTTCAGCAGGAGCGAGTCGACGACTTGCGTAATAGACAGGCCTGAACCACTTATCAGATTGCTGCATTAAAACACTTCCAATTGCTATGTCTGAGGCATCGACGAAGACATGGAACAGGCGTTCCCAATCCGGGGGTCGCAAAATTGGTGCCTGAGTCAATAATTCTTTTAAACGATCAAAGACAGTTTGACATTCTGGAGTCCAATCGAACTATCGTGGAGTGCTCGTCATGAGTCGATTAAGTGGTGTGGCGAGATGAGCTAACCACCGTAAATGGCGACCATGCCACCAAATCTGTCCCAAGAATCGCATAACTTCTTTTGGTGTGGTAGGCACAGGTGCTTCCAACACGGCTACAACTTTTTCTGGATCAACTTGTATTCCTTGTGCAGATATAATGTGGCCAAGGAGTTTGCCACAAGTGATTGCAAAAACAGATTTTGTCGGGTTCAGGCAGAGTCGGTATTCATGGCATTTCTCAAAACAACACCGTAAATGATACAGGTGTGCCATAATCTTGCCGAATAAGGAGAAGTCATCTAAGTATACTTGCATAAAAGAAGTGAGGTAGGGTGAAAAGATTTCCTGCATACAACGTTGGAAGGTGCTGGGAGCATTCCTTAACCCAAACCACATGACCGTACAAGCGAAAACACCCCAGTTGGTAATGAAAGCTGTTTTCGGTATGTCTTGTTCAGCCATTCTGACCTGGTTATAACCACTATAGCCGTCCAAAAAGGAGTACATCTCGTGTCCAGCCACTTTGTCCAGCATTGTGTCGAGAAAGGGAAGAGGAAATGGGTGAGGTACGGTGGCCACATTCAATTTCTGGTAATCCACACATATTCTGAGCTGCTTGTTTTTCTTCGGAACAATTACGATCGGCGAGATCCATTCAGCATGCTCAATGGGGACAATGAATCCCACTTTTAGTAGCCGACCGAGTTCTGCCTTGACCTGTGCTGCATAGTTAGGATTCATTCGGTAGCTGGATTATTTAATCGACTTTGCTTCTGGTTTGAGCACGACCCGATGCTGATAGATGCGAGGATCCAGACCTTTCATATCATGATAATCCCAGACAAAAACATCAGAGAACTCTCAAAGAAGCTAGATCAAATCTGCTTGAAATGCCTCAGACAATCCTGCCTTTATCTTGACAGGTCGCGAGTTCACTTCATCTCCCAAATTATAGGTGACTAACTGATCTTCGGGAACATAGCATTGCCGAGGTTTCGCCGAATGGTCAGCTGACTGTAAAAGTTGCTGCAAAGTGGCTCCATCCATAGCATCGTTATCATCGTCATCTGCATCTCCGATCACGGGCACCACTGTACAGGCTACCGGACTCCAGTTGTCTACTACAGATTGCAAATCGATAGTCCCCAAGGAGATCAGATCTTTATTATTTTTCAAAAATACCTCTTCTTCGTCGTCGAATAAGCCATCCAACATGTGGACCGGCTTTGCGACATAAGGTCTCGCATGAAGATCGCAAGACTGAATGGCATCCAGTTTGACAACATATTTACGGTGGTTATCCTTAAAAGTCAATTCCTGTGCGGACCAATCCTGTATAACTTTAGCCTGTTTCAACCAGGGTTGGCCGAAAAGAAGATTATAATCGAGACTGGACTCTGGTAGTTCTAAGACTACAAAGGTCATCTTAAACGTTGTACCCTGCAAAGTGATCGGGACATTACGTACGAGTCCCACCGGATGGACTCGGGATTGATCGGCCATTCTTACAAAAAATTGGATAGGCTCAATTTGGGTCCACCCTAACTTCTTGCAAAGAGCTGCAGTGGCTATGTTTACCCCAGACCCACCATCAATTAGTACTTGAATAATTTTGTGATTCTTGTGCCATACCGTAATTAAGGGGACCACATGATCCACCATAGAGTCAGCTTCCGGTTGTATTGTGGCAGTTGCCGGAGTACTGGGAGATCCAGGACTCAGCTGTTGCTGGAATTGCTGCCAAACTCCGGGCACCAAGGCAAGTAGTTGCCCCAAAGGAAGTGTAATTGAAGCCTTCGAGAGAATATCCCATACCTGGTCTGTTGGAATTGCACTCTTCACTGGTTCCGATGATGATTCTCTTGTTATTGGGGTACAATCTTGTTCCTGCGCTCCCACCTTTGGTAGGGGAACCCGTGTCACTGGAACTGGATCAGGGAACACCGTAGGCTATATGGTGGTCCATTGGCTAGCTTTGTTATACATTCTCTACTATTCACGGATGCCAGGTTCAAACACCTCCGCTACTGGTTGAAACTGCTTACCAGATCTTGACTGGATCACTACTGCTTGCGATTCCACTAGGGAGATATAGACCATGTTGGTCATCGGGTTTTGACGCTCTTTCTTTCGTTGGTTGTATTCGGCTGCATCCTTGCAGAATCTCCGGATGTGGCCAAGTTCACCACAAAAGTGACATCGAGGTGGTGGCAGAGAAGTATTCTCCGCTGATGTACTGGCCTGCCATCGATTTGCATTGAAGTTGGTATTCCGCTCTCCCCGGTAATTTCGGTATCCTTGCTGTTGATTGTTTCGCATCTGCGGTGGCACGTAGTGAGTGGTTGGCTGCCCTGGTTCTTGTATAATGGCATTTACAGTTGCATGTCCCTGCACTTTGGCGTTATACGCATAATTTTTGGTGGAATGTCCGGTGGTATTGCAGTTGGTGCAATACATCTGATTAAGGGCACAGGTAGCACTGGTATGCCCTGGATTTTTACATTTGGTGCAATACATCTGATTAGCCGGATCCTCTGCAACGTTTCTATTGGCTTTCAGCCACTCTAAGTCTTCGGTGAATCCCCCAACCTTATGCTCTAGTTGCAGGGCCATCGTTATAACAGCATCCAATGTCATAGCACCCACACAGCGGATGATCATGATTTGTTTAAGCTGTGGGGTCAAACCATTAATGAACCACTGGGTTATGATATCATCCGGTAAATTAGCATGTGCCGGAGGCAATTGTCTTAAATGAGTTCTAAATAATGTGGCATATTCCTGAATAGTTTGGTGTGACTTCTGTCTATTGTTCTGCAAGTAATCGAAAATTTTGGCAGGGTTCTTCTTTAGCCGGAACCTCTGCAAAAATGCATCCCTTATTGCCTCATAGGTGCCGAAATGGTTGATATCATACTCTGTTAACCACCTCACTGCTTCATTGACTAATGTAGACTGGAATACGATGGCCTTGTATGTCGGATCGGGTGGATGGTTCAGTATGGCATAACTTATCTCAAAGGTACACGCATGGGCATCAGGGTCGTCACCTGGAAATCCATCAAACTTTTTGTACGTCACCCCTGTTGGAACAGGTCGGAGTGGAAGTGGCGGTTGCTGTTGCTGCTGTTGCTGTTGCTGTTGCTACTGTTGTTGTCCACTCATGGTGCTAGTAGTGGTACCGTTGCTTTCTCCTGAGTTCTGAGGAGGTGTTTTCGGTCCTTCGGAATCTGTATGATCAGACTGCTCACCTTTCGGCTTGAAAATAGCGTTTAGCCTCTTACGGATCTCCAATTCGAATAACCTATCCTCTTCTTTGGTATCAAACGTAGGCACACTTACCCCGAACAATGGTGTCCGGAATGAAGATTCACCAGGAAGTATCACACTGTCATCGGAAAACTGTAAATTCCCTGCAACAGGGACCGAACTGTCACCAGAATTAGTCAAACTTTCCCCAAATGAGGGTATTCTTTCACCAGCAATGGTCTCTCTGGATAACACACCTCTATCCTTAAAGAGGTTCGAATCCTGACCAGACGGTGTCGGGTCAACTGCACAATGTGTCCCTGTACACTCCGAAGTTTATGTACCTTCTGAAGACTGTACTGAAATTACACCGGAATCTATCGAAATTGCAGTATGTTCCACAGGAATGCTACCAGAATCACTGCTAACGTGCATCGCTTCTTCGACGATTGGGCTTAACCGATCTGTGCTTCTGCCTCCTAGGGGTGTCCCTAACAAATTTGGTACCGCCCCAAGGCTCTCAGTCTCTCTTGTACTTCGGATACGACTCGCCGGATCGAGTAACATGCATATATAACCTTTGCAACACTTGCGTACTACTCCACCTTACTATTGATTCACAATCTATGGCCACCTTCCCACAGACGGCACCAGTGTTAAACGCACGTTGCCATTACAAGCACGTTTAAACTCTTTCGGGTTCTTGAGAGTGGTAGGGGTCTGCTAATCAGAGGCCCTAAAACTTGATTTTCCCAATTAACTCATTCACATTGCAGTACACTAATGTTCAAAAAACTCTGTTAATATGAATTACTATCAATCCCCTGGTTCGTTCTCTCATAGACTTATTGTTCGTACTGAGGTTAATACTTTCTCAGTATGTAGTGCCAAGGTTATTCATTACCGTAACACAGACTTCATTAAGTAACTTAATGGAATGGGCTAACTGCAAGTTAATATAATCAAACAAAGACAAGAACACAGTACTACTCAGATTTCTCAAACACAACACCACGACAACTCCATAGAATGTAATCGCCCAGACAGACAGTCTGGCGATATTGCTGATCGTCACCGGAGCGTCACCGCAATGCCTTTTTATTAATTGATAAGCAGATACATCTCTTCACACGACCTTTCGGTTCATGGGGAATAGGAAACCTTTCAGTTCATGCGGGATAGGAAAATACAGGAATTATGGAAATACAAAGTCCCAATCCGGCGGCTTACAGTCGTACGGGTCTCCTATGCCATTGAAGTATTTCTTCATGGACTTAACCAATTGTGTAGGCCTCAAGATCGTAGGATGTTCTCTAGGCCTTGGAACCATGAATCTTTGAAGTCTTGGGTCTCTATGCCTCTCATTATCGATTCTACCCGCTTCTACTCTAGTTCTTTCTCTTCCAAGTGCAAAACTTACTTCAGGTCTACCTCAACTCTTGTCCTTCTTAGTTCCATCCGCTTCACTCTTCCATCGGCTTGGGATGCTCCAACTCCTTGATGGCAAAAAGAGACATTTGATCTTGGTTGGGGAAAGAAAAATTCACCCTTCCATGTGTAGGCATACCTACCATGCTCTGATACCACAAACACTCTCTAAGGTGTTGTCAAAGTAGACCATCTTTTTAGGTGTATCAGGATCTTTAAATTCATATATGGTGTCTTCCCTAACTTTGTCAGACTCGTGAGGTTTATATCTCCAAAATGCCTCGTCTGTTTCTCTGTTCAAGAATAACTCTATGCTCTTATTATCTTAGGGGATCCATTCTCGGGTAATCACTCTGGTTAAGAAGGATTTGCCTCTAGGGGTCCTAGGCTCTCCTCCTAGGGTTCCTTGTTCTAGGTCTTCCATTTTGGTCTCAGGAATGACATTCAAAACTCGTCTGTCCTATCGAGTAAGCTTGTGATCATGTACAAGATTCCCTCTTTATCAATGTATGAATCTTCTTCAAACTTGACCATTGGGTGTTCTAGTCCAATTGATTGATCTGAATTCATAAGTTGGACAATAGAACTTCTCGAACATCCTCATAGATGTAAGCACCTAATCGCTTGGTCATGATGTACTCCAATTGAGTCTTATATGACCCTTCTAGCTTTTCTAGGTATGTAACACCCAAACTACCTGCTAGCCTCTCCATACTATATGACATCCTTGAGTCACTAGTCTCTAAACTCAACATGCAAGGATAATCATTGAGTTACTGAGCCCACAACCTAGTTGTATGGTTGACACTAACCTCAGAAGAAATAGTCCTTTGTCTATCCCGACCTAGATATCTACCTGATCTAAGGTTCATAAGCCTTGCCGATTAATGTGTTTTCTCGAGTACAACCATGTTGCTATGTTCTTTGATCACAATTACTTGTTCTTTTTAAGTTTCTCTGGTGCAATATTTTCTGTTAGATAGCATTACTAGGAATACTTGAGTTTTTGTCGCACGAAGTGTGATCAATCATTTTATGTTTTTGTCTCTTAGTGTTTTTTGCACAATATTATAGCTATGCTTGAGCTTGAGTAATTAGGGTTTCTTGCACTTATGTCATGCTTAAAATTACCCTAATTAATTAGTACCACTAGTCACATTCAACCTGAGCTAAGAATTCACTGAAGCGGTTAAGAATGCTTCCAACCTCAAGTCGCTAATCCCTTGATCACACTTGACTGCCGAGGACATGTGTTCCCAAGCTTTAGCACACTTGCCACCTTGCTTTGTTCTGCACTTTACCTTGTTCTTGAAACCCTTGAATGACTCTTAATGGACCTGTGAACGTCCCAAGTTTACATCAAGCTTTAAATTTAATTTATTTGATAGACAATTTTATTCATGCATTTTTTTAAAGACTAATCCCACTTGAAGGTCAACTTCAAATTACCCTAAATAAAAAAATCTAGAGCTTAAAAAATGGATTTTGGATGAGAAAGTTATGTTAGTTCAGGCTCTTGAGGATCAAACAGACAAATAGGACCTCCCATAATATTTCTTGGGAGCCCCAAGATGCACCAATTGCCTAAAAAATTACCCACAATTAGCTCCAAAATTGCAAAAATAAAAAGCATAATTTTTTTGTCAATTCAAGGGGACTATGGTGATGGTTTGGGACTGTGGTGATGGTCTGGGATTGTCCTGATGGTTTGGGACTATGGTGATGATCTAGGACTATCATATGGTCTGGGTATGTCACAATGGTCTAGGACTATCATGATGGTGCAGGATGATCGCAATGAGGTCAGACAATCACGATGGCATGAGCCAATCATGATGGCTTGAGGCCGATGTGGTGCACATCGTCACGATGGCGTGAGACCGTTGTGATGGTCATGGCCTATTGCAATGACGTGAGCCTGTTACGATGCTCAGGGCCTGTTCTGATGGCATGAGAGTGTTAGGATGGTCAAGGCCTGTCACGATGGCATTAGCCCATCGTGATGATCAAGGCTTCTCGTGATGGTGTGAGGCCGTCGTGATGGTCAAGGCCTATCAAGATGGCGTGAGCCTATCATAATGGCATGAAAATGTATGAATTTTGCAATTCTACCTATGGTTTCTTGGATGCAATAAGGCCCTCTATATGCTGCTATACACATGATCTAAAAAATCTGAACTTGGTGGACCACCACAATGGTCTGATATTTTGGCACGATGATGATGAAGACACAGAAATTTTACATATTTTGGTGTATGTGCACAATGCTGAATGCTCTTCTTGCCAGAAAACTCACAAGCACAACAAATTGAGCTCTCTCGCTTCCACAAGTGAAGTGAGTGTTGCAGAGCAAAGAAGCACAAGAAAAGAGCCCCAAAATTTTCAAATTAATGGGCATAATTTTTCTTCTTCAAAGTCTTAGAGAATTCCCTCAAACCATGTAAATGCACTAGAGGAGTCCTCTAGTTGCATAATCCAAACTTATTGTAAAATATCCCTTGTAAATTAGTAGGAAAATTCACTTTTTAGTAATAAAGTGCCGGTCTCTTGTGTGAAAGGATGAAATTTAGGGCACATGTATATAAGTCACTTGGTGACTCTTTGTAAATACTTTTTTGCTATTGTGAACAAGGAGAGCTCTTGAATCTCGAATTTACCTCTTTGCTGCAAATTTCCATCTTCTCTTTGATCTTGTATGTGTGTGTAATGCTTGGAATGTGTGTGTAGGATTGTTGTCTACCCCTCCCCACTGTTTTTGAGCTACTGTAGTGTGTGTGTGAGCTTGTAGGAGTTGTGGCGTGAGTATGGGTACTTCCCGCCATTCACTATTTTGATCATAACTTGAAGCAGGGTTGTCAGAATCGCATGCACTACCAATAGATGCGTATCGTCGAGAGCTTCGAAACGAGTACCCTATTGACTATATTCAAAGCTTGGAGCTGGGAGAAATCCTTGATTTACTGAAAACTGCTGTAAGAGGTATTGCGGTAGACGCTTTCAGTCTTTCAGTGAGTTTGAGAGGTGGATTAGTCTTTTCTCATGCATATCAGCTAAACCATTCCATTTTCCATCATGTGTGCACATGTCTTCATACACTTGGTTAGGTGGTTTGATCGGATTGACATATAAGCGTGTGTCAATTTCCCACTATATGCACTTGTGTTGCAAATGAGGTTTAGTCTCTTTGGCACAAGTCCTTGAGTCTTCTTGACTCAAGTACACACGTTTTTGGCACCGTTGCCGGGGAACACTTAGCCAAGGTGCCTTCGTGATGGTTATAGATCGAGTGTGATGAAATCGTACTTGTAGAAGTGAACTCGTTCTGTGGCAAGTAGTCAATCACTTCAACACTTGTTACTTTACATCCTGGAGGTGTGTGTAATGAGTTTTTAGGTTTAGAGTTAGTAGGAAGGGAGAGAAGGAGGAGTTAGGGTTAGGTCAGAAGGAGAGGAGAGGAGAAGAGAAGTGAAGTAGGAGTAGGCCAAGATCACCAAAAAAGTCCCAAAAAATTGCCAAAATTAGTATAGTTCAGGTTCGGTTATCAAAAAGTATAAAAACCAAAAAATTCCAGTGATTTCTCACTTGTCAAAAGACAGTATCGTTGAGAGCCAGTGACCTGTATCGCGTGTGAGGTATCGTGCATTTCAGGCCATCAAAGCTAGATTTTGAGCTCAAGGTGCAAGCAAGACATCACAAAGGTAAGATTCCACAAAGTTTCTTTGACAAAAACACATTAAAAGCGCACCAATACGTGATCAATTGCGCATTCGGTATCACGGGGAGGGACTCTGTGTTTTTTGAGCTTTCTTGAAAGAGACAGAAGGCTAGGAAAGAAGAGGGGTGAGAGAGGAGCAAGGGGGTGTAAAAATCTTTGCATTTGGAGGTATTTTGGCTTGAGTATCGCGATCGGTTGAGTTTTTGGTATCGCGATACCAAAAATTCCCTTGTATCGCGATACTTGCCGAAGTATCGTATCGTCGGTTACCAGCCCTGGTATCGCGATACCACTTGTGGTATCGTATCATCGGGTTGGTATCGCGATCTCACTTTGCCAAAGTGGTATCGTATCACGGTCCACTTTTGGTATCGTATCGTCCTCTTCTTTGTGTGGTATCACGATACCGTTCCAGTATCGTATCATGTTGTTCGGTGGTATCGTATCGCCTAACCACCGATATCGTATCGCGATCCATTAGTGGCATCGTATCGTCTCAAGTCCCGCCTAGTATCACGATACCATACTAGTATCGTATCGTGCAGTTCGGTGGTATCCTATCGCCTAACTGTAGGTATCGTATCGTGCACCAATAGTGGTATCGTATCGTCGTAGCATGTGACATCGTATCGTCCAGTTCCCAAGTATCGTATCATCTCACTTTCAGGCGTATCGTGATACCAATTTGGCATCGTATCGTCGCTTTCCAAGTGGTATCGTATCATCTGGGTTTCCAGTATTGTATCGTCAGCCTTTTTCAATATCGTATCGTTCTAATTTTGGTATTGTATCGACTAATCTGAAGGTACCGTATCGTCAGGATTAGCTCGTATCATATCGTGATCAACAGCGGTATCGTATCGTCTGTTGCGGCAGTATCGTATCGCCGAGGTTTCAGGTGTCGTATCGTGAACAGAGTGGTATCGCCCAGAGTGGTATCGCCTAGAGCGATTGAAGCATTTGTTAAGGGCAACTTTGAGGCAATTGAGGAGCCACTTAAGGAGAGTTGTAGAGACCTAGAGAGCTTTAGGAGGGTGAATGAACTTGAGGTCAGGGAGAGTGCTAAGTAGCCGAAGAAGTGTCATATCTTCTGTTGGAAGTGCCGCTCAAGTCAGTCACCGCTCGGCCTATTCAGACACCTCTAGTGACTCCGAGGAGGAGATACCAATGGCCTCAGAAGACATGCATGGCCCAACTCCAGGTAGAAACTTCATGACCGCTATAGAAGGAGACTACCAAACCTCCTTACAGTATGTTTCTACTAATGCCCATGAGATCCCCATCTATCTGGATGGCTTAAACGGATCTGTGGCTAGAATGGTAACTTCCATGGATGCCACGATTATGCCCAGACCTGCTGTTAAGTATGAAGGAGGAGCATACATGGACAAGATAGGTCACATATACATAGTAATTGAATTTCCCGAGATGATCAATGAAAGGGGAGAGTTAGTGGAACAAGACAACCTAGGAAGAACAAACCCTGAGGAACTAGTGACGACCCCTAGAGGTAGATCTCGAGTAATGCGAGTCTTGAGAGGAGACTTGATACCTCAAGATGATTACCTGTTGGAAGTCTATATGATCCATGGATCAGATGTATTACTTCAAACAGACTTACCGGCTCCAGGAAGAGAAGAAAGCCCTATGACATTTTATGAGTTGAAGGATACAGGAGACGAAACTAGAATCACATACCTAGACAAAAATCAGAGAAGATATTGGTTGGTTAGTGCCTTGGACAGAGCTCGACTGAAATACATGGGTTTGCCTGTATTCCCTCAGAGAGATCAGGCAACTACTTTGCAGAACCCCTTTGAAAATCAACAAGAGACAGAACACACCACGTCAGGACAAACAAGCCAGCGGAGTGTCCCAAACCGTACTCATGTACAATTTGCGACTCCAGGAGTGCAAGCACACGATCAGACCCACCCAGGAGTAGGGAATCAATACTGACCACCAGTAAGACCACGACCACCAGTAGGAGGGCAGCCTGGAATACCTCCAGTTAGACCAGCAGTTCTGGCCTTTCCTGTAATGCCTAGACCGCCAGAACCAATGAGAAGATTGAGACCTATCCAAGTGGCCAAGTGCGTAAGAAATCATTATGATGGATTGGGAGAACCCTACGATCACATCGATGAATTTAAACAAGTTCTAAGGGAAAAACAAGTAGACGACTTCTTTGTGTAGTATGAGTCTTTTGGACTCACCCTCACAGGAACGGCTCTGACTTGGTTCCAGCCATTAGATCCTAATCAGTTTGGAAACATGAAACAATTTTTTCAAGAATTCATTGGGGAATTCACTAAGAGAGGGAATAAACACAATTCTGTGTCTTTAATCCATAGTTTTAGGCAGAACCCTAATGAAACAGTGAAAACAACCGCTCGGAGATTCAATCAGTATGTTGATAGATGCCCAGTTGCCGAGAGGCCCACTCAGCAAAAAATGATCTCATTATTTTTGGACGGACTCACGAACAGAACCTTAAGAACACTAGTTTACGTGAAGAGGCTACAAACCCTGAGTGAGTGTCTTCAAGAGTGCATTGATCTAGAAGACAATCTAGCTGAGGACCTCAAGAGCACGCCAAGCCCCACTAAATCAGAAGACTCTCAGAGTACCATTACATCCAACTCTAGTAATATGGAAGAATTAGCGGAGCTCCTAACAAAGAAACTAGGAGTCCAGGGACAAAGAACTTACCCACACCTAGCCTTAAGGATGCCCATATTACGGAGGTGTAGTCTATGTGGAGGAGATCACCCCACTCACATGTGTGCACGAGGAGGGACGGGTGCACAACAGACATATCCATACAACAGACAACACCAACAAGGAACCACTTTGTATTGCCACATAGAACAAAAATACACTAATCACACCACAGAGAACTGTCCATTCAATAGGCAGTCACGCCCCTTACAACCACCGCAGTATCGACCATACGGATATCCACCTAGAGAGCCAGGCAGAGAGATGCCCAGATACAATCCCTATCCAACACCAGCAGGAGCACCGAGACCTTATGAACCAGCACCATATCCACCACCACAACCAGTGTTAGGGCCACAACTGTCACAACCTCAACAAGTGGTACCTGTGAAGTATGCTCAGCCAGAAGAAAATTTGGAAAGAGCCATAGTGCCAGCATCGACGACGATCAATGTGGAATCAATGAACCCTGGATATGAGTTGGACCCAGGAGATTATTATCCATATGAAGCCAACACGTTAGAGTATGAATCAGCTTATGATTCGGCTTATTATGGATATGAAGGGTATGATCAAGCTTATGGAACAGAGGTAGCAACTTTGATGTATACTGCACCTAAATCACAACCACCCATGAGACCACCCATTAGACCACCTATGCCGAGAGGACCTTGTTATAGATGTGGAGGAGACCATTTTATTAGAGAATGTCCTTGACCTTACAATCCACCACCCCCTAGGACTTGGGAAGGATATTGCAATGATTGCGGAAATGAACATCTTTTCAAGGACTGCCCTAAGAATCCAACCAAAGTCCAAGACACTACGCCAATTAATGTAATTGAAGTGATAGAAGCATCTTGAAGTGATAAGGAATATGCAGTACCTTTAAAGGCCATTACTAGAGCTCAAATGAAAGAACAAAAAGGAAAACAACCAGAACAGGAATGAGAGAGCAAAAAAACGGTAAGCCCCAAGATTCAAATAGTTGAAGATTTTGAGGATCCACGTGAGAGTACCCAGAACATTAAAGCACAGAAATGGAAGGAAAGAAGAGAAAAACTCAAAGATAAATGGATGAAAAACAAAAGTCAAGATAATAAGAAACAAACTAGAAGCATGAAAGAGCAAAAAGAACAGGAAATTCAGAAAGGAGCGCTCATTCCACCACCTATCCAAGAAGTAGAGAAACCAGAATCCATTTTAGCTGACCCAAAATCCGACAACCTAGACATGTGGTTGAAAGCTTACCAAGGTAGAATTAAGACTGGACCGAAAGTAGAACAACATGAAAAACTTTACCCACAAGGAGAATTAGAAAAAGAAAGGCTTGCAATATGTCGAAAGCTTATAGAGGTTGCACAAGCTACCCTAGAAAAGACTATTCAAGCCCTCCCAAAGACGAGAATACCAGATAATCAATATAAAGAACACGTCAGAGCCTTGGATAAAGAACTTAGAGGGAAGGATGGCAAGCACGAGCGAATAAGAACTCAGGATGAACTAATGTCAACCATACCTGACCTAGAAGTTGAATGGTTGAAGGAATTATGGAATAGAATCCGAGAAGAACAATGGAAGAGGAATGGAGTGACCAAGCCTCCTTTTGAGGAAATAGACGTGGAAGTCTATCAACCAAACCCCAACTTGGAAGAAGTATATGAGGAAGCATCAAGACTCGATAGAAATAGAGAGGAAACCAAGAGCATTTTTGCCTAATTACATGGGAGAATACGAAAAGGAATCTATGATAATACGAGCACCCACAGTACATGGAAAAGGAAAAGGGAAGTCAGAGAAGAGTTCACACAATTTAACAGAACTTAAGAAGACAAAAGTACAATGCAAATTAACGGTGGAAGAATTACTTCAGGTAAAACCACAATTATGGAGAAAATTAGCGAGTCAATTAGAATTAGGGCCAGAGAAGGAAGAAAAGGAAGGAAAGGGAGACAAAAACACATCTAAAATACAAATCCCAGTTGATAAAGTGGGAGAGTTTAGTGAAGGGGATGAAGGTAATACATGTCTACCTATCACTTACAATGGGTACATGACCAAGGCTATACTAGACACGGGAGCCGGGGTAGGAATCACCACCAAGGAAATTTGGGAGAAATGGGGAAAGCCTGCCTTACGACCCACATGCATGAAGCTCCAATTAGCAGACGGTCATGTGGAGAAACCCTTAGGAATACTCGAAAGAATCAAATTGAATACCTGTGGAGTTGAATTTGAACACATACTAGCAATTTGTAAGTTTGAAAAGGCTAATAATTATGAGATGATATTAGGACGACCCTTCATGAGACAAATGCGAGTAGTACAAGACTGGGGAAGAGATTCGTTGTACCTAAAACATCAAGGAAATACAACCAAGATAAACTTGCATACATTTGCATATCGAGATGTTCCTCCACTACAATGGAATCCCATACACACCTACATAGGCAAAGATGTGTCGGTGGAAGAGGAGGAAGAGTTAATACAACTGATCCGGGAATATCAAGATGTGTTCGCGTGGACCTATAAGGATCTCAAAGGCATGGAACCCTCGATTTGTTCTCATAGAATAATGACGGCAGATGCAAAACCATCAAAACAACGGCCATATACATACAATGAGATATATGCTGCTAAAATTAAGGAGGAAATAGACAAACTACTAGCGGCAGGCTTCATCTATGAGATAGAATACACCGAGTGGGTATCGCCACTAGTAGTTGTGCCTAAGAAGAATGGAAAATTGAGAGTGTGCATTAACTTGAAAAAGGTCAATGCAACCACCATATGTGATAGCTACCCATTACCCATTACGGACCATCTATTGGAAAGAGTAGCAGGAAAAGAAGTATATAGCTTCTTAGACGGATTCTCAGGATACAATCAAGTAGCTATTGCTATTGAGGATCAACATAAGACCGCATTCACGACCGAATGGGGAGTATATGCTTTTAGAGTGATGCCTTTTGGAATCACTAATGCACCAGCTACTTTCCAACGATTGATGTGTCATGTTTTCAAGGAATTTTTGAAAAAGAGCATGGAAGTATATGTTGATGACCTATGTACATACTCCAATCAAAGACACGATCATATTCCTGAGTTGAGGAAGATATTTAATAAATGTAGACAGTACAGAGTCTGTTTAAACCCAGAGAAGTGTGTCTTCATGGTGAGACAAGGGAAAATACTCGGACACATAGTCTCTAGGAATGGAATATCCACGGATGAGGACAAGATTAAGGTCATCTTAGAGCTTCCTAGACCAAAGAATGCGAAAGAGGTGCAAGCCTTTATGGGACATTGTGGATATTACCGTCAGTTTATCCACATGTATGCCATAATCGCTAAACCCGTGTATGGTCTCTTAACTCAATTCACTTGGACGGAAGAGTGCGAAAAGGCATTCAATGAGTTGAAAAAGAGGCTTAGCATGGCCCCAATTCTGAAAACGCCAAATTGGAACAAGCCTTTTCATATTCATGTTGATGCGTCTAATTATGCAATAGGATGTATATTAGCCCAACCAGCAGATGAAGGAAAATTAGATCATCCAATTGCCTGTGCAAACAGACAACTAAATCAAGCTGAAAGGAATTATACCACTACCCAGCGAGAAGGATTAGGAATGGTCTACGCAGTGAAGAAATTTAGACACTATCTCTTAGCCAACAAGTTCAAGTTTTTCATAGACCATCAGGCTCTATTGTACCTAGTCAATAAGCCTTGCAACATGGGAAGATTGGTAAGATGGTTCCTACTATTGATGGAGTTCGACTTTGAGGTGATAGTAAAGAAGGGAAACAACCATGTGAGAGCGGATCATCTTTCAAGGTTTACACACGGAGAACCACCAAATGGAGTACCCGATGATCTGCTAGACACTTATTTGTTCAATCTGGAAGTTTGTCCAAAGTGGGCAGAGAAATTAATTCCTATACTTACTCATGATTCACAACACTCTATTAATAAGGAAAGTAAAAAGGAAATTTTACAATCAAGGAACTTGCATATCATTGCGGGAAGCATGTACTATAAGAAACCCAACGGGGTATTGCTAAGATGTGTCGAGGAAGACGAACAAGCGAAGCTAATCGAACAAGCACATGTGAATAAATGGAGAACACACCAAGGGACTCATGGAACCATCAGGGAATTAAAAAGATTAGGAGTATACTGGCCTGAGATGCCCAAGAATGTCCATGACTATGTAAGTCATTGTGCAGAATGCTAGGAGACAATCCCAGAGGATCATACGTCCATACCTTTCTCAATGATAGCACCCAATTGGAGCAAAACATTAGTGAAATTCCTAAAGACAAGAGAACATGAGGAAGGAGTTAGCTTGGCTAGAAAACGATCCCTAGAGGAGATGAGCAAGGATTATGTTCTCATAAGAAGAAACTTGTTTAGAAGAGGAAAAGACAACCAATTACGATTATGTATTCATGAAGGAGAGTATTTACCCATATTAGAGACGGCGCACGCAGGTGCAGCAGGAGGTCATTTTTTCGTCAAAAGAACTGTAAAAATGATCCTTTTCGCAGGCTTGTGGTGGCCAACTTTACATATGGATGCTCAAACATATGTACGAAGTTGCGAGATATGCTAGAGAGCTAAATACCCAATTCGGAGAGATGACATGCCATTGCGACCTATGGTTTGTGTGAGAGCATTCTCTAAATGGGGTATTGACTTCATAGGACCCATTAATCCACCGGCCAAAGGATCACATGTTGAGTACATCATAGTGGCCACTGACTACTTGACAAAATGGGTAGAAGCAAAGGCTACTAGAAAGAACGATGCTCAAACCACTGCTAAGTTCCTTTTTGAGCATATATTCACTCGTTTTGGATTACCAATTGAGATTGTGAGTGATCGAGGAATGCATTTCCTTAACGAAGTAATAGAATCCCTAATGAACGAATTTTTAGTGATCCACAAAAAATCAGCCCCCTACCATCCCCAAGCCAATGGTCAAGCAAAAAGTTCCAATAAGGTATTATGTACAGTATTGACAAAGATTGTCAATAATGGGAGGTCTGACTTGGACAAGCAATTGCATCATGCAATTTGGGCCTTCCGAGTAGCCTATAAAACGGCTATTGGAACTACCCCATTCAATTTAGTATACGGGCAGAATGCAATTTTGCCAATTGATTTTTTAATCCCAACTTCGAGAATAGCCCAATAATATGAATGGAATGGACATGAATTGTTTCAACAACTAGACCAAATTGAGAAGTTGCATGAAACTAGGTTACAAGCGGTAGCAGGAATCTATGCGGCCAAGAGAAGACAAAAGGCATATTATGATGCACATATAAAAGACAAAGGACTTAAAGAAGGAGACTTAGTCCTGGTTTACACCTTAAAACAACATGCCAAGAAGCTACAAAAACACGGATATGGACCTCTGATCATCAATAGGATCTCTACTAGTGGAGTAGTTAATCTAGCCACTCTAGATGGAGACATTCTTCCTAACTACATAAGTGGATGCAGAGTTAAACGATTCATGGAGCCATTGACAGATCAAATGTTTGCACGTTTAGTAGGTGCTCAAAATAGGAAGAAAGAAGAAGAACGGATTAGAGAGGAGGCTCGACAAGAAGCCCTAGAACGCATCAAGAAAAGGAAAGAATGGATTAGGCAAAGAGATGAACGATATCTCCAAGGAGAGGAACCTATCTCTATGGCTAACTACCAAGTCCATACATCTGACGCGAATAGAGCTCACAGGTCACAACCTTACCTAAACCTAGGGATTGGAAAGACAGAGTACAAATTGATAGATGCATTGATAGATTCAGGAGCAGGACCTCGTTGCATACGTAATGCGGTCATAAAAGATCTTCAACTGATTATGACTCCCACAAAAGCTCAGATGATAGGAATTGGAGGACAAATCATAGAATGCATGGGAACCACTAACGTATCCCTCCACCTAGGAAATTCTTCCATGGAACAACGAGTCTTAGTGTGCAGAGATGAGGATTTAGTAGAAGATTTGATCCTAGGACAGGATTGGATCATTGAGAATGAAGTGAGCATCAACCTAGCTCAAGGCTATATTTCAGCCAAGATCGGGCACAAGGAAATTTTTAGTTTATTAGGAGAGAAGCCTTTACTCCAACCAACAACCATCGAGAGTGCGGAAGGATGCAAAAAAGAGCTAGTAGAACATGATTCTAGTCCCAATACCTCAGAAACCAGTCTAGAAGAAGCAGGAAGCTCAAACCCTAATGTATCCAAGGAAAATGTGATACCACCCTGTTCAGTTGATGAACGGCCAAACAATCAGGAAACCAACTCTCATGAAGCCCCTCATACGACAGAAGGATCACCAAGGTGGAAAACAACATTTAGACATTCACATCAAGGGCAGAACAAATTCAAATGGATACGCAAAGATCAAGTACAACAATCGGAGACGTCCTCACCACCTCATAAGAAAAAAAAAGAGAATAACAAGTCAGCATCACAAAAATATGAAACAACAATACTCCTGCAAGTATGGCTCCCTAAGCTTTTGATTGAAGCTCAGAAAGCACGACAACAGATATGGATTCCCAAGAAGGTTAAGCAAGCAGCCAAGAAATATGCAATCAGAAGGATACATTACATCAAAACATTCGAGTGACAAAGCAAAAACAGACTCGTCCTAGAAACATGAAGAGCAGGACCTCTATTACTAGGACACTAGAGAAAACAAAGAAAACATATGAAGCCCGAGGAAACAAAGAAAGAAAATGACCTATCAAAGTGCCCACGAATTGGATTTGGAAACCCAAGCGACTGCAAGGAGTGGACCATCGGAGCAACGAAGTTTCAAATTACACTCATGATGTATCACATGCACCTAAAGTATGCATAATAGAGCCACATTACAAGGCCAAGCATTCGGCACATGATATACATGAGAACAGTAGTGGTGCACATTCTCCAAGAGGAATTAAGGCATAGCTTCAACTCTCTTAGGAATGGACATACTATGTACATAAATAAATGCTTCGGCTACACTAATGATTGTTTTCTTTCAGGAAAAGAAATAAAAAGATGTGGTAAGAGATCTCATCTATAGAACCATGGGAAAAGGAGTGATGGAATGACAACAAATCACTACAATGCACTATACAACTTCTATACTTTCCTTTGAAGCTAATGCGCTTTTCCTTACAAGTGCCGATGGCTTTTGAAGATTCTGAAGCAACAGTACAAGAGGAAGTATTGGAATTTCCACTCCAAAGTATCACCAAGGCAAAGGGACACTGGTTTCGAGAAGATCAACCGGCTGGGGAGTATCTCTTCCTGGCAACTATCAAAATCATAGATACCGATCATCAATTTTCGATCATGTCCCAAGACTTCAGAGTGTTGCATGAACTACCATCTACAATCACCATCATGAAGAAAGCGGGCATTCATAAATATTTTGAATTACCAATCTATAAGCCCAACTTTCAAAGGTGCACACAGGTCATGAACACATTACAGCCAGCACTGCATGATCCATTGGTGTCGGAGGCTAGAGTGATGGATAAAGTAGGCGAATGGGTTGTCATTCAGTTTACACATGACTTGATCAAGGAAGCTTTTGGATGGGAAAAAGATGGAAACACGCTCGTGAAAGAAGAGAGTCGAGGGGCAAAAACCAGAACATTCATTGACATTAACAGAGCCGACATAGAAGAAGAAGTTCGACTTATCCACCAGCACTTCTGCTTCCCAAATATGCATCGATACACGGCTCCGCAAAAGATCATTGTTCAATTGCTCTCACATGTAAGCAAACAGATTGGAAATCAAATTAATCTGACTCCTTACATACAGGAAAGACTATTCGAAGCAAAGAAGCAATGGAATAATAAGAAGTTCCTCAATGGCAGCGTCGCTCTGACAATATTGATTTACCAGGCTTTAGGTATAAAAGAGCACCTGCAGGAAATGCCATCATCAACCGCTATGGCGAAGTATGCCAAAATCGCTAGAGTTCCTAAAAAGAAAAGAGGAGTCAAGATAGTGGAAGAGGCAGAAACTAGCTCTCAACCTAGAATGAGAGGAACAAAGAGATTAAGGGAAGTAAAGCAAGTGGAAGAGGAAGTTCCAACAATGAAAAGAATGCATGTGCTTCCAAAGACAACAATTGAAGAGCAGAGGCCGATTACAGAGGAAGATTTAACTCAAGCCCTTGAGGATACACATCAATATATAGAAGGGCAAGTCAATTTACCAGTACAAGGGCATCATTATCAGTAGGCCCAACAGGAGATAGAGGACAAAAAGAAGCTCACAAAAGTACACCGCTACAGGGAATTAGGGTTGGAAAATTCAAGCTCATCTTCGGAGGCACAAGAAGAACCCAAAACCTCGTTGTTAAATGTAGACATTCAAAGTGAATCAAAGGATGATGGACAATGGGTAGAATTGAATGCAGTCAACTACAATGAAGAAGAAGAGGGCATAAAGACGAATAAAACTACGTACCCTGATCAGGACACCGCAAGTAAGGAAGCAGACCAAGAAGGGCCGCATGTGATAAAAATCAATGACACTTCCACTATTCATATCAAGGAGGCAACACCCATGCGTGAGGTGTCAATCAAGATACCAAAGAAAGAGCCTCAAGAAGAGACAGTAGAAGAAGCAGAACCCTTCACACCAATAAGGGTCGTGGTAGAAGCCTTCCGCATGGACGTCACCTTTCAAGGGAGTGCCACAAAAATTATTGATTTGGATGAAGAAGAAAAAGAACCACAAATACAACTACAAATTTGACAACCCCACAATGAAACCATCCATGTAGAACACGGGAAAGATGTGCAAAGCGGAGAAGTTCCAAGCATACTGAGGACATGGTTGAATGTCGACATCGCTCAACTTAAGCCTGTAGTACAACACATGATCAGAACCACACTGGACACACAACAATTAATGCTTGAGGCTGATGAAGACTATGATCAAGCGATGCAGGACAAGCATGAGCTTCAAGAAAAGAGTAAGAATCTTTTAGCAGAATTACAATTGGCTAGCGAACAAATACAACAAAAACAAAATGAAGTTCAAGAGTTCAAGCAACAGTGCAAAGCTCTAGCCATGGAAAATGAAGGATTGAAAGCACAACTACATGAATTAACAAAGAAAATTGAAGCTAGCGAGGCTAAGAAAACGCGAATGGCCACATGAAGTAAAATACTCTAATCACAAATAAAGGTATACATGGAAGAGGCAAAAAACCTAAGGAACCGAAACAAGGAGCTCATGAGAGCTCTTCTAAGTGATCAGCCCGTTGAAATTCAGGGAAGACCAGAAAAGGATATCAAAGACTTGGAAGAAAAGCTAGCTAAGTATGAAGATCAGCTTAAAAAGGAGCAGGCCACCATTGCCGAATGGGAAAAGAGGTACATGGAAGACACCGCAGCTCTTAGAGCCAAATGGAAGAAATGGAAAATAGATACCTCCTGCAATGTAAAGAAGACGCAGATCAACTCGCAATAGCAGTAGAGGAAATCCAAAAGAATAAGGAAACAATTTTGCAGGCATAGGAAGAAATTAAGCAAAAGAAAGAAATGATAAAGCAACTACAGGATCAACTAGCACACAAGGACATTGAGGGGACACCAGTAGTTCCAAAATCCGCAGAGGCTACTGAGGAGACTGAGGTACGTCCTCTCTCTCCCCCCTTGTATCATTCGCCAATAAGGGAGGAACAAGAGGTCCAAATTGAACATAATACTCAGGACATTGCAGAACTGAGCCGACCGGAAAGGGCACTACTGGTGTCCCAGCTTACTACTGAATTCGAAGATCAAATAATTCAGGTAATGAAGGAGGCCAAAATAGCAAGCAAAAATCTGGATCAAATTTTGAAGCTTTTCAACATACCATATGGCCTACTTAAAGAACAAACGCGACACTATATAAAGACTACGATGAATAAGGATCCGGACGATAAGCTCCCGTTCAACCAAGATACATTCAAGTATACTCAGGAAGAATTTGAAAAAGCTGATCCCACATGGAGACACAAAGTTTTGGAAAAGAATCCTACATTACGGGTACAATGGGAAGCATCACCATATGCGCTTCAAGTCAATCCCGCATTTTGTCCAGTACCCTGTAGACGCTCTGTTAGCAGCAGACAAGGGAGTCAACGAAGATCTGGCAAATAGGCCAGTAATTTTCCTCATGAAGAAGCAAGTACGAGCACTCAACGCAGATCTAGCACTAAGGCAACCTTTAAATTCTTAAATCCTTTACATCCATTTAAAGTGATTTTCATCACTAAACACCATTGTAAATACCAATTCATCTTTTTGTAGCTCCATTTTGTGCAAGCCAAGGAGTCCTTGAGCTTGAGGAGCTTTAGAAGTATCTACCTGCCAATTTTCGTAATTTTTAGATATCGTTTGAGCCCTCAAATAAGCCCTGGAACCTAATTTTTAACTAGGCCGGACACTAGGTCTGGACAGGGCCAAAGCTAGTCAAAAAACTATAAAAGGAGCTAGAGAGCTCATTTTTGGGTTAGATTGTACTTGAAACAAACTTGTAAGAGCTCTTGAAAGTAATCTAAAGGCTCCATTGCTTATCACTCTTTGTCTTGCTGTGTGTGCGCGTGTGTGTGTATGTGTGTGCATGTTTGTGTGCTTCTCACTCACGCACTTGTGCCGCCACTTGCTCGAGGTCTTCATACCATCCTCACGTCTTCCCGGATTGACATTAAAGGAGGTGCTACTCATCACTGAGCTACACCAAATTTTGGCGCCGTTGCCGGGGATCGAGCTTTGAGGACGAGCGTGTGATGGTAAGACGTAGAGTTGACGCGTTGGAGTTGTAGGTATTTTCTTCACTCTCATCGAGTTTCTTTTACTTTCTTCATCACCACTATCATCATCACCATCTTCCACCTCCATCTCCATCATCGCGAAAATTTCTGTTTTTTGGTCATATCACCATCTCCACCTCATTTCCTTCATTCTACTTGTGAGAGAGAGCGAGAGAGCGATATTGCGTGCACTGTTTTTGCATGTTTATTGTGTTTCTTGCAGGTATCATCATCATCATCCCCTCCAGCACGCTGCGCAGGTACGAAATTCGTCTAATCTGTCTCGCGGTCGCCAGCCTCTGTCAATCGCGATCGACAGAAAATTCGATCATTTTGCAAAACAAAGTTCACCACTAGCACAAGCATGATGAGCACATCCTAAAACACTAGAAACAGTAGAAAAATTCCGTGTATTTCTGTCAATCGCGATCGACAGCCTCTGTCAATCGCGACCGACAGACCCTGTCAATCGCGATTGACACCATCAATCGCGATCGACAGCCGCGACCGACAGACCTCACGATCGACACACTGCCACGTAGGATCCTGTCAATCGCGATTGACACCATCAATCGCGATCGACAGCCACGACCGACACCTCTGTCAATCGCGATTGACACCATCAATCGCGATTGACTGAAAGTCAACGATTGATTGACTTTTGCGCGTAGCCTCTTGTCCATCGCGACTGATAGAACCCCGATTGACTGAAATTTCGGCGAAAAATCCGGAAAACGTGTCAATCGCGATTGATACCGTCAATCGCGATTGACAGCCACGATCGACTCTGTCGATCGCGATTGACACCATCGATCGCGATTGACACTGTCCATCGCAACTGACAGGCCCGACGGACACCTCTGTCAATCGCGATTGACAGACCTGTCGATCGCGATTGATAGGCTTTTCGGCCAAAAAATTAGGGTTTTGATTTTAGACAAAATTGGGTAAATTTTGGGGCAAATAGTCAATCCACTAGCACTTTGGAGGGTCCTACACTTGTGATTAAGAGAAAATCCTACATCTGTCGGTCAGATTGAATCCTGTCTTAACCCCCTAAACCCTGAACAGACATAACTTTCTCATACGAAATCCGTTTGCGGTGATTCTTGTTTTGTTGGAAAGCTCGTGGGGAGCACAACCAAAACATCGACTGGTTATAGTTAAATTAAGCTCAGGATTATTAGATAGGGTATTTTGAAGTTGACCATACCCAGGGGGATCAAAGTCAGGAGACTTAAGAATTGTTTTTCCTAAAATTCACGATGCAAGTTTGTGTGTGTGCTACAGGAATGAAAATACTGGGTTCTGTCTTTGGAATTTAAATTTTTAAGCTAACTTTGGAATTTTCACAGATCCATTGAGAGCTTCGCAAGGCATTCTAAGCAAGTGTAAGTGCAAGCTTGGGAACACACTTCCTGGGCACTCAAGGGCAACCAAGCAGGAAACAAAAGGTTGGAAACTTTTAACCCCCTCTGTCAATTCATAGTTTAGGCTAAGAACGACAAGAGGAAGGAGTAAGTCAGGGCGACGGTAGGCAGGTATCAAGTTGAAGACTACCTAAAAGACTCAAGTCCAAGCTAAAAACCTAACCTTTGTACTGTCGATAACATAAAGGAAAAGAACCTAACGTGGAACGATCAACTTGAAAGCACGAAGAACACTCAAGTATTCCTGACGACGCAATACCGTACAAGATCATAAACATAATAACTCACTAAAAACGAATCAAGTAACTGAGACCAATTGATCAGCAACGAGGTTGTACTCTGGGCAGAAATCGGGCTACTTAATTAGGCATATGAACCTTAGATCAGGACGGCATCTAGTAAGGGAGAGACAAAGCCTTAGATCTTCAGAGGCTAGTGTTAACCACACTGCTAGGTCTTGGGCCCAGCAGTTGAGCCACCACTCATACTATCCTAGCTCTGAGACCAGTGAATCAGAGATGTCTCAAGGTATGGAGAAACCTACAGGCAGTGCAGGAGTGCCATACTTGCATAGGGTAGAAGGCCCTTACAAAATGCAGTTAGAATACCTTAGGACCAACCGATTGGGTGCTAGCATCTATGAGGACGGTCTAGGAAGATCTGTGGTACAGATTAAGAATCCTGATCAATCTATTGGATTAGAGCGCCCAGCTGTCAAGTTTGAAAACGGAGCATACTTGGACAAAGAAGGCACCATATACGTAGTCACCAGTCACCCAGATAGGACGGACGAATTTGGAAATGTAATCCCCGAAGCAGACCTAGGTGACCTAGAACAAGGAAACATGGGTACAGAACCTAGAACCCCTCGAGGCAAATCTGTTCTCACTAGGATTATCACACCCGAGTGGATTCCCCAAGATAATAAGAGCATAGATCTTCTTCTGAACCGAGAAACTGAAGAAGCCTTTTGGAGATATAAATCTGATCGGCCATTTGATATAGGAAGAATCATGATCTATGAGTTTAAGGATCCTGATAGCCCAGGTAGAGTGACCTACTTAGATCACGCTTCGGAGAGGATCTTTGTGGTGACAGACAATGATAGGCATGCTTACACTTGGAAGGGTGAATTCGTTTTCCCCCAACCAAGATCCAATGTATCCTATGGTCACCCTGGAGTTGGAACATCCCAAGCTCATGGAATGCAAAGAGACAAAAGCAGAGATAGACCAGAAGTAAGCTTTGCCAACCCAATGGGCAGAGAAAGAACGAGGACGGAAACGAATAGAGTAGAACCTGAGATACTTAGAGCTCACAGGAATCACAGAAATGCGGACGAGTTCCCTCTACCACGACCTAGAGAGCACACAAGGACCTTGAGGCCGACTCAGCTAGTTAAGTCCATGAAGAACTACTTCGATGGCACGGGAGATCCATATGATCATGTGGCTGAGTTTAGGCAAGTCCTGAGAGCTGAACAAGTAGAGGATCTGTTCACACAATATAATGCCTTTGGTCTAACCCTTAGGGACACTGCCCTGACATGGTTTCAGCCGCTAAACGAGAGGCAGTTCAGGAGCATAGACCAACTCCTAGAGGCTTTCATTATTGAATTCTCTAAGAGTGGCATAAGACATAATACCTCCTCACTGATTCACAGCTTCAAGCAAACCCCTCAAGAAACTGTGAGACTGGCAGGAAGAAGGTTTAGGCAATATCTCGAAAGATGCCCTGTCCCTGAGCTACCCACACCAGCTAAGCAAGTGGCATTATGCCTGGATGGATTGCTAAGCACCAAATTGAGATCTTATGTGTACCTGAAGGACCCTAGAACCATAGAAGATTGTGTACGCATGTGCATTGATATCGAGGATAACCTAGGGGAGGAGTTAGAGCTTTCCAAGATATACAAAGAGTCGGATAGTGCCTCTAACCTCTCATCCACGCAATCCACATCAATTGAGGAACTTGCAGAGAAAGTAGCTCAGAAATTAGGTGTAACTGGCAAACAGATTCCAAGGTTTGCCCCTGTGAAAAGGTGCTATACTTGTGGTGGTGACCACATGGCGAATGTATGTCCCATTATGGCCCAGCCCCAAATAAACCCTAGTAGCCAGTACTGCACCATAGAGCGAAGGTACACCAATCACACTGCGCAAGATTGCCCTTACAATAAGCAAGCTGTTAGGCAGACGTACCCACAGCCATACCCACAACAAGGAAGATACCAGAACCAGTACCCACCTCAGCAGTATGCTAGGCCTCAACAAACCTACCAACCTTACCAAAGCCAACAAAGGCCTCAGCCTGTGCTAGCACAACAACCCTCTGCACCAGCTAATGTGATCCCAGTGAAATATGCAGCAGCAGAAGAAAACCTGAATAGAGCTATAGTCCCTATAACACCACTGCTCTCAGAAAGTGATCCTAGTGACCATAGTTTCGACTCTACACATGTTGATAGCCCCCAGGCTTACTACATGCAATCTCCCGAACATGTTGAGTCCTACTATAGTGAAGAGCCAATTGAACCTAGCTGGGATTCAGATTACGCAAATATCATGTATGCAAACCCCAACCCTAGGCCTCAACCTAGGCAGGTAAGACCTTCGTTCCCTAGAGGACCATGCTACAGATGCCAAGGAGATCACTTCATTCGTGACTGTCCCTTACCTCCACCTACACAACCTCAGTCGTTGACGATCCAAGGCTTTTGCCAAGATTGTGGAAAGGAGCACCTCTTACGAGAGTGCCCAAAGAACCCCAATAATATGCCAAAAATCACCCCTATCAACGTTGTTGGGATAGTGGTAGACTCCACAGGGAGTGTGACATCCACTGCACCAGTACTGGTTGTCACTAGAGCTCAAGCATTGCAGCAAAACCAAGCTGTAGGTCAGGAAAAGAGCCTAGAAGCTAGTGAAACGGAGAGCCTAACCAAGAAAAGGACTAGAGCATGGAGAGATAGCCGTGAAAGAATGAAAAGACAATGGGCAAGGAAAATGAACGAATTAGAAGAAAGCATAAGAGAAACAAAGGCCAGAGTTGTAGAACTCACCTCTCAACCGGACTCTCACAGGTCACCCCCGCCTCCATCCATATCACCTCCTCCGCCACCCTCCATACCATCTTCATCCAACCCACCACCATCCAATCCGCCTCACCTAAATCCACCACCCCCTAGAGTAGGATCAGTCCTAGCAGATCCCACTCCCGAGGACCTTAATATGATGCTTAAAGCATATCAGGCCAGAATCCAAGAAGGGCCAAACGTAACTGATCATGAAAAGTGTTACCCTAGAGCAGAACTAGAGTTAGAACGAACCAAAATTTGTGCTAAGATGGTGGAATTGGCTCAGACCATGTTTGAAGCCAGTCGCCTCTTTAACATCTCCAGCTCAGCTAAGACGCAGTTACATTTTGATGGACTGCTAGAAAGAATAGAGAGGCTAATTGCACAATCAGAAAAGGAACCTGCCCCTCTAAGAAAGGAAAGGGCAAGAGAACGGATAAGCCAGCCTCTTCAGGAAGCCCATGTGCCTCCTCAAGAAGCTTATCTTTCCCTACAAAAGGCAGATGAGCCCCCCGCGAAAGCTCACGTACCTCCACAGGTTGCCTACATTCCTTCTCAGGGAGCATATGAGCCTGTTCGGAAAAGTAATAGAATAAGTAATCCTCCCCAGGAAGCTTGTGCTCCAAACATCTATGAGAGCGAGGAAAGAGCCAACGATAGAATAAGCCCTCCTTCCCAGGTTGCTTATGTGCCTAATTCTACGGAGCCAGACACTTCCTCTTCTATGAATCGGTTTGCACCAGACTTCCTACGAGAAATTCAAGAAGATAAATGGGATAACGAAAGTGAAGTCGCTCCTCCATTTGAACTTGTGGATGGTGCACACGACCAATTCCCACAAGACATCCCATCTATCTATGGGGAACATGAGAGTACTCAGTCTCATGAGAGATTGGACTTTGAATCCAATTCCATACAAGAGCTACCCCATTTCACAGGCCCATGGGAAGCAAAGTCCACGTGTATGAGAGCACCCACAGTCATGGTAAGAAACGAAGATTCAGTCCTACCTAGGAACACAGAGGTAGTGAAAAATACTAAAGTGCAATGCAATCTCAAGTTAAAAGAGCTACTCAAGGTTAGACCTGAATTATGGAAACATGTAGCCAAACAAGTACCAGAGATAGCAAAACCTCGTTCCCAGGTAGGATCCCATAGGACAGTGCCAGAAATTCCCTTGGATAAGATAGGAGATATGTGTGAAGGTGAAGAAGGGAACACCTATCTCCCCATCACCTACCAGGAGCACACCACCAAGGCAATTTTGGACTCAGGTGCAGGAGTTGCAATTGCCACTACTTCCTTATGGACGCGTTGGGGCAAGCCGGCACTCAGGCCAACGAGAATGAAATTGCAGATGGCCGATGGTCACATAGAGAGACCCCTAGGATTGCTAGAAGGAATAACTCTCACCACTTGTGGTGTCGAGTTTGAGCATACATTTGCCATATGCAACTTCAGCAAAAATCATGCCTATGAGATGATTTTGGGAAGACCATTTATGCGACAGTTGCAAGTGGTACAAGATTGGGGAACCAACTCCTTGTACCTGCAACACTTAGGGGTTACGACCAAAGTCAATCTCAAGGATTACTCTCATAGAGATGTCCCTCCTATCCAATGGAATCCCATCCATAGAGCCAAAGATGACACGGAATCTGTGCATTCCATAGGATCAAGATCCTCATGGATGCATGAAGACACCCACTTATGGATGTGTAAGGTAGCAGTAGAAGAAGAAAAGAGAGAGAAAGCCAGAGAGGTAGGTGCAAAAGAAAACCATAGATCAATTCAAGACCCAGCCTATGCACCTGTAGTCTTTCCTGATGAGGAATTTGAACCCCATGGCTGGGCAGAAATCCTAGCAACAATGGATGTAGCCATTAATGAGGAACAATGGACGCCTCACTGTGATGAGGATGGCTATGACATTTCAGTCTTCTCCATAGAGCCAATCATGGGAGAGGCAGTTCTAGAAGAATGCGAACCTAGCCCTGATGCATTTGAGGATGCAAGTGACTCCGATCTAGAGTCAATCATTATGGACCCACCATTTGCATCAGATGAAGAATACTTCCATGAAGTAGAATTTCAACCCCAGAGGCATGGAGAGCTTACAAGTGATGTAAGGATAGCCACACATGTGACCCCGAAGCAAGAAGGGAAGAAAAGAAGGAAGAGAGAAGTCTCACCAGAAGAGGAAGAATCTTTGTTTGAGGTCCCAGAAAATTTTAAGAAATATGAGATAGACGACAGGAGAGTCATGATAAGAATGCCTAAACGAGAGGCACAATCAGGAGAGGCCTATGATAACAAAGAAACCACCAAGAAAATAGTAGTGGCCCTAGAAGAAGGAGAGGAGAGATGCACGTACATAGGCCATGACCTAACAGAGGAAGAAGAGCATGCGCTAATAGCCTTGCTAAGAGAATACAGAGATGTATTCGCTTGGAGTTACAAGGATTTGAAAGGTGTTGACCCCGATATATGCTCACACACTATCCCCATGACCTCAGATGCTAAACCCTCTAAGCAAAAGCCCTATACTTATAACGATAATTACGCTGCTAAGATTAAGGAAGAGATAGATAGACTGGTTGAAGCTGGATTTATCTATGAAATTGAGCACACTGAGTGGGTATCCCCCATTGTAGTGGTGCCCAAGAAGAATGGCAAGCTACGTGTATGCATTAACTTGAAGAAGGTTAATGCAGCCACAATTCGAGATAACTATCCGCTTCCTATCACAGAACATCTCTTAGAAAGAGTGGCAGGCAAGGAAGTGTACAGCTTCCTTGATGGATTTTCAGGCTACAATCAAGTAGCCATAGCTCCAGAAGATCAGCATAAAACAGCTTTTGCCACAGAATGGGGTATTTTTGCTTTTAGAGTAATGCCATTCGGGCTGACCAATGCTCCTGCAACCTTTCAAAGACTAATGTGCCATGTATTTAAAGAGTTCCTGAGAAAGAATTTGGAAGTCTATGTTGATGATCTTTGCGCTCATTCCAACATTAGACATACCCATATTCCTGAACTTAAACAAATCTTTGACAAATGTAGAGAATATCAAGTCTGCCTGAACCCAGAAAAGTGCGTTTTTATGGTCAGGCAAGGCAAGATTCTAGGACACATAGTGTCAAAGAATGGCATATCTACTGACGAAGAAAAAATAAGAGCTATAGCAGAGCTACCTAGACCAAGGAATGTCAAGGAAGTGCAAGCTTTCATGGGGCATTGTGGTTATTACCGAAGATTTATACACATGTATGCCATCATTGCGAAGCCCCTGTACGGACTCCTGACAAACTTTGAGTGGACGGATGAATGTGAGAATTCCTTCCAGGAGCTTAAACGAAGATTATGTTCAGCACCAATCTTGACCACACCAGATTGGAACAAGCCATTCCATGTTCACGTGGATGCATCCAATTATGCTATTGGATGTGTACTCGCACAACCTACTGGTGAAGGTAATATGGATCTACCAATTGCTTATGCCAGTAGACAATTGAATGCAGCTGAACGAAATTACACCACTACAGAGAGAGAAGGATTAGGCATGGTATATGCGGTCAAGAAATTTAGACACTATTTGCTTGCAAATAAGTTCAAATTTTTTACTGACCATCAGGCATTGTTGTACCTCGTAAACAAGCCATGCAATACAGGAAGATTAGTAAGATGGTTTCTCTTACTAATGGAGTACGACTTTGAGGTAGTGGTGAGAAAAGGGAGAACTCATTTGAGAGCTGATCATCTTTCTAGGCTCACATCGGGAGAAGCCCCACAAGGAGTGTCAGATGATCTTCCTGATGCTTACTTGTTTAATTTGGAAGTGGTGCCGCAGTGGGCTAAGCCACTAGTGCCAGTATTGACATACGGGCCTAACCATCCAGTAGTAAACACACGGAATAGAGAGGTTGTGAAAGCCCAAAAGTACCACATCATGGCAGGAAGCATGTACAAGCACACAGATCAAGGAATTTTGGCTTGTTGTGTAGAAGAGGACGAGTATGCGAAGTGGTTGCAATTAGCACACGTAGGTGCATTAGAGCAACACTATTCTAAACACCGAACCCTACAGACCCTAAAAAGACTCGGAGTGCATTGGCCGACTATGGAAGCTGACGTCCAAAAATTATGCAAGGAATGCCTAATCTGTTGCACTAAACCACCGGTGGAACACGCCACTCTTTATCACGTATCCATTGTGCCAGATTGGAGTGAACCTCTAGTATCCTTCCTGAAGACGAAAACATTCCCTCCAGACATGACTCTGGCTAGGAAAAGGAGTTTAGAACATGAAGCCCAGGATTACTCACTCATTGGTGATAATCTATACAAGCGCGGTAAGGATGGTTACCTGAGACTATGTGTCCATGAGAGTGAGTATCTTAAGATCTTAGAGACTGCTCACCAAGGTGTAGCAGGAGGACACTTTGGACCGGATCGGGTGATCAAGGCAATTCTATTTGCGGGCTTTTGGTGGCCTACCCTTCACATGGATGCACATACCTATGTGAAACGGTGTGATGTCTGTCAGAGAACCCAATATCCTATACGTAAAGATGAGATGCCACTGAAACCTATGATGGGTGGACGTGCATTCTCTAAGTGGGGAATAGACTTTGTAGGTCCTATTAATCCCCCAGCTAAGGGCTCTCATGCAGAATATATCATTGTTGCCACAGACTATCTAACTAAGTGGGTAGAGGTAAAAGCTACGACAAAGAATGACGCTCAGAAAACTGCTAAATTCTTGTTTGAAAATGTATTCACAAGATACGGGCTACCTATAGAGCTTGTAAGTGATAGAGGCACTCACTTCTTGAATGAAGTGATCGAAAACCTACTCCAAGAATTCTTGGTAGTTCATAAGAAGTCTGCCCCTTATCACCCTCAAGCTAATGGACAAGCTGAGAGCACTAATAAGATCTTATGCAATGTACTGACGAAATTAGTGAACACTAAACGCTCTGATTGGGACAAACAGCTACACCATGCTGTTTGGGCTTACCGCGTTGCCTACAAAACGGTACTACAAGCCACCCCCTTTCAAATGGTATTTGGCCAAAACGCTGTGCTACCCTTGGAATTCTTGATACCTACATTGAAAGTAGCACAAGAGCACGAATGGACAGGTCATGAGCTCTCCTCTAGGATCTTTGACCTTGAACGATTAGGAGAAACAAGACTGAGAGCAGCTGCAGGAATCTATGCAGCTAAGAAGAGACAGAAGGCCTACTTTGATGCCCATGTGAAGGATAAAGGCTTGAAAGCAGGAGACTTAGTTCTAGTCTACACATTGAAACAACATGCAAGGAAGCTAGAAAAGAGAGGCTACGGACCTATGATCATAAATAGGATCTCCACGAGTGGAGCAGTACAACTAGCCACTTTAGAGGGTGATGTTCTCCCAAACTATATTAGCGGATGCAGAGTTAAGTTGTATCAGGAACCTCTCACAGAGGAGATGCTAAGTCGACTCAATACTGCTAAGAAACGTAAAGAGGAAGAAAAGCGGATTAGAGAAGAAGCTCAAGCAGAAGCCCTAGAGCGCATCCGGAGAATGAAATTAAGAAGACAAGGTAGAGAGCACCCTAGGCAAGAGGCATATGCAGATCTAGGATACGATGTGGCTATGTGTGAAATTTCAGGTGATAACTCACATAGAATAACTGACCGACGTCCTTTCATAACCATAGATATAGGACAAGGAAAGAGTGCAAGGACTGTAAGAGCCTTGATTGACTCAGGCGCAGCCACTAGTGCTGTTAAATTGTCTTATTGTCAAGAGTTGCAGTTAACTGTCAATCCCGTGGAAGCATATCTCATAGGATTGGGAGGTGTGGAAACCCCTTGCATGGGCGAGGTGGAACTCCCCCTCTGTATTCATGATGAGGCAATGGCAGTTAAGGTACTGGTGTGTCAAGATGAGGATCTTACTGAACCTCTTGTCTTGGGTCAAGACTGGATCTATGACCAAGCAGTCAATTTAAACCTAAGAAGCGGACTTCTTCAGGTATGGGTCAATCATAGTCGAATTACAGTAGAGTTAGATAATGGAGCACTCAAGCAACTAGGAAAGGCACACACTCCTGGTCCTTCCAGGGGTACACATGAAGATGACCATGCTGTTCTTGTCCAAAACTATGTGTTGCAGAGGAATGATGGTTGCAAAAAAGGAATCAGGAATACAACGGAATTCCCTTCTTTTCCAAAGGCCAACAGGAGACGACAACCAAAGGTGGATCAAAGGCATAAGAAGCAGAGTAATACCTATGTTGGAGATCAAAAGTACCAGGGCACCAAAATGTCTCAGAAAATGAAACAAGTGTGGGTGCGGAAAGGCGAACACCCGGCTGCACTCAAGCCAACCACACGAGCACAGCTTCTTATTAGTAACCAACAACATGACACTAATAAGAAGTCTTTCAAAAGTTCTTCGACTAATGTGAAGTCTATTTGGGTGCCCAAGAGGTCAATGAAGGCTAGCCCACAATCAAGACAAATTTGGGTGCCTAAGGCTTGCTTGCGGGCTCAAATAGCTACACCAAGGCCACACCTTTTACAACGTGATCCATTCGCTCCCACCGCTGACATCCACACACTTTCAACACTCAGAAACACACTCAGGCCCATGCGCACGAACAAAACCACTTGTAAATGGGTCCCTAAAAAGCCTCATTTTCAAGCCGACACACTCATCATGCTTTCGAGAGTCTCTATGAAACCCAGAGTAAAACCCATCCGCTGCATTTGGCAGCCTAAGACGTGTAGCAAACCCCCGGACCCCATTTGTAAATCCATGACCTCCTACTAACCATATCACTATCACACTACATCATTTCACTTAGCTCTTAGGTTTACCGAACTCCTAACCACACACACACTCGCACCGAGCACTTATTAACCCATTAATTCCTCCCGACCCTCATGTTAATGTTGTAATGGGGACAACAACGGTTCTCTCTTGTCCTGTACAATGTTAACACATGTTTCTATATTCTCACAGAAACAGGAAGCAAGAAGTAACATGGCAGATACGGTAGGAACTAGCTCCCAGGCAGGCACCGGCCCCCAAATCGTGGACATTGAAAGCCTTCCAGTCGAGGAGGAATTGAAGGAAAGACCAGTGGCATTACGGGCATTACATGCCATACCTATTCAGAATCCTCCACAGGGTCACACCATGCCGGTGGGAAAAACCTCACACTGGTTCAGTGATGTTGCTGGACCTCTCGGTGAAGGCACATACATGTGGGAGTCCGAAGTAGAATTCAATGGACGCTGGGGCAGATACCACTTCTTTACCAGAGAGTTTGAAAAGCTACAGAACAACGAAGGACTGCAGCCAATATGGAGGAAGGCTGGGTTATATGATTATTTCGAGTTCCAATTACCCAAGCCCGATTTTCTAAGGTGCTCATACTTAATTAGTACCCTCACCCCCAGCAAAGACAAGAAAGGATACAGCTCCTTTGTGCTCCCATCACTCACAAGGGGCAATGAGCTGAAGCGTTTCCGCTTGACTATCAACCTAGTAAGAGAAGCTCTTGATATGCACGGAATGCACATTCCTACGGAAAAGGAGACCATGGTCCCCGATAACATGAAGAACAGGAATCTGACAAAACTGAAGGACATGGTGGCAATGACTCCCACAATAGCCATTCATTTACGTATGGTCATGCAACATTTCGCGTTCCCCGCACAAGACAGGTTCACAATGCCTCCGAAGAAGATTTGGTTTAGCCTCTACCTGGCGGATGCTTTTGAATTGTCCATCAATATGCCCCACTGGATTATTGACCAGATTCATATGGCTCATCAGAGATGGTATAAGAAGCAAAAGTCTGTGTTGTATGGTTGCTGTGCACTTACAAGAATTGTATACAGATGTCTTGCATATGATGTACCGGTGCAGAGGGCTCTCAATTGGTCCAGAGCACAGGAGTTTCAACGCAGGTTGTCCGCTGTCGGACCTCCCTCTAAAAAGATGAGAGGCACCGTACAGATGCCTTGTGCACAACCCCGTGGTGCAACCCTAACACCAGAAACAACTCCAAGGCTTCCTCGAAGAGTGCAACCATTTACCATAAGGTTACCCAGGCAGAGCACAGATGGCCCGAACCTTGTGTTTCCACCAATACCGACTGATCTGGAATTCCCGCATGGATTCACTCTGGAGGATCTAACTGACGAAGAAGTTGCTAGAATCATCGACGCTGTCAATGCAGAAGTTGAAGCAGAGCAAGCTACTGGACAGCCAACTGCCCCAGACCAACCCCAGCCAAGCCAACCGGATGTAGTCAATGTGGACGAGGAAGAAGAAGCACATGAGGAGGCACGGGGTGGACAATCAGAAGCAGAAGAACAAGAGTATGATCAAGAAGCCCTACAAGTACTGGAAGGTGCCCCCGCCTACACTAACGCATTAAAGAAGCTCTACGATACGATGAACCGAGTCCAACAGCAACACAGACTGTCATTAGCTGCAGGTAAAGCCCTCATGAACCAGATTCTGGAGGAGGAAGGCGTGGACGAGCAATACCGTGCCACCTTGGAAATGATATCAGATGCCTTGGGAGTACCAGAAACGGTGCATACTGCACTAGTGCAATCACGAAGGACAGAGAAAAGATATGGAAGACGTCCCCCACGAACGGGAAAACAAATGAATGTATTAGGATCCGGGCCACAAGGCACCCCTACAACCACAGGCACTGCACACACCGTTCACGACACCGAGGAAGCCCATACATCAAGTGCACCTCCATCACCTCCCTTACCACCTTCTCCTCCCTCTCCACCACATTCACCTCCCATCACCAATGTAACTACCACCATTACTGCCTCCGTACCCATCACCATGACTGAAGCACAAACGGTCCATCAACCAACACACCCTCTCAACACCTCCCGCGTATACACCTCCATTACCACTGTAACACTAACAGCATCAACTGACATCCCCTTTCCCCCATCCACACTGTCAGGTAGTTCACATCCACAACTACACACACCACTATACACATTCACCACAATCACTGCACCCACCGTTCCACTATTCACAATCACTCCCACTACTGCTTCCACCACAGATCTTATGGACATATCACCTTCCACCGCACCTCTCCCTCCCCCCATACCACCACAATCTCCCATTCCCCCACCACCCACTTCACCATTTCCCAGCACTGCATTCACACTCCCCTTTCCCTTTCCCTTCCCCGCTGCACCTAACACCCTCCCTGCATCCATTCCCATTAATAATGTATTTAATAGCATGTATCAATGCATGTCCCAGCTTCAACAACATTACCAACACCTTGACGACCAGCATACCAGGCTTTTCCAAAGCCATGAAGATCTCCAAGCACGGTTTAAGGATCTTGAGGAGCAGAAGCAACTACTACAACAGCAGCACACGACCTTACAGGAGCAATATGCACAACTAGTAGCCAACCCACCTCTAGCAGATGATGAAGAGCGACGACACATGGACGAGTTGCTACATTCTCAAATCACAGAGAACCTCAAACTTCGCCGAAACATGGCTCTATTACGGAAGCATATGTCTGCAGCCCTAGAAGAAAATAGAAGGCTTCAGACACAAAATGAAGAGAACTTGGAGTTAGCCATGGAAGGTTCCCCACAGGACATTGACCCGGAGAGATTTAAGGCTATTCCCTCGGATAACATGCAAATCATTTTGGAAACCCATGCGGATCTCCTCGAAGCCCATGCAGCCTTAGAAAAGGAAAGGGATGAACTACGAAAGCAACTGGCAGCTCAACCAGCACCACCCAAGGAAGCCCCGACCACAGCGGACACAGCCAACGAAGTAGCAGCACTCAAAGCACAGATTGCAGAATTGGAAAAGAAAGTGCTTGTATATGAACGCCAACCCTCCCCCTTGGCAGAACCAGAACCTGAAGATCTTGTGCCAATTGAAGTAGAAGAAACATTTGAGGATCCCTATGTTCCGATGCCAACACCTGGGGGTAAGCGAACAGAACAGGGCATGGACACAATTGAAATTGAGGCACCTGAATGGATGCAAAAATTAGAGAAGGTAGCCACGACGCATGATGACAGGGTGGCAGTCCAAATCGCATTAATGTCAAAATTAGAAGAGGTGGTAATAAAGTCCGAGTATTTTCAGAATCTCTCACACCATAGGTGGATCAGCCCATCGGACGACCTGTATGTTCCATTTTGTGTGCTAATGGCAGATTACAACGCAGAGATCAAGCACCACACCTCAAGGGAACCCACCTCTGCCACCCAATTTGCACCTGACGACATCCCAGAAAGTGCCAAGCAGGGACATATTCGACAACCAATGTGGAGAATTCGGCTGCTGGAAACATATCCGGAAATGGTAAGAACATGGAACAACATGCCATTGTACATCGAATATAACCCATGTTATTGCCCCGTATTCCGAAGAAGATCATGGTCGGAGTACACACAAACAGTGCTAACAATTAAAGGATGTGAGAAGTGGCTTAATTATGTGTACTTCGCACCCCCAAAGGGCCCACCTACTATTGCATATATGATTTCGACGATTCGACATTGGGGGGTCCGCTTCAAGAATGTACCTGATGCCATGACTCAGATGTGCCTGAAGATTTTCGAACTTATGCTGGTCACCTTCAGAACCTTCAAGAATGTCAAGGAACCGCATCTCTCAGCACTAGGATTTAATGAAGGTAATCAGGACCTTGTATATGACATGAGCACAACCCCATCGATTACTGTGGTGTATGCATGGCACGCTCGCATCAAATATCTACCGGCCTGCTTCAAACAAACGTTTGAAGAGATGTTTGTCACGGGATTCTGGGAATATCACTCCGAGATATTCATTCCCAGACCATCCCATCTCTTGCAGTTGTTTGCAGTGGAACAAGCTCTACACTCCGAAAAGCTACGTATACCACATCCAGAGGTTCCCGGGCCGGTAGACTGGGATGCTCTTCTGACAGATTTGGCCAAAGGGTTGAGAATTTCTGAACACCACTTAGCGCAGGATGTCGTCGAGTACTACATCCAAAAGCCCACTCAACAAGGGTCTGTCAGGGACGACAGACGCGAGAGAGGGGGGGGTGTTAGCAGCAGACAAGGGAGTCAACGAAGATCTGGCAAATAGGCCAGTAATTTTCCTCATGAAGAAGCAAGTACGAGCACTCAACGCAGATCTAGCACTAAGGCAACCTTTAAATTCTTAAATCCTTTACATCCATTTAAAGTGATTTTCATCACTAAACACCATTGTAAATACCAATTCATCTTTTTGTAGCTCCATTTTGTGCAAGCCAAGGAGTCCTTGAGCTTGAGGAGCTTTAGAAGTATCTACCTGCCAATTTTCGTAATTTTTAGATATCGTTTGAGCCCTCAAATAAGCCCTGGAACCTAATTTTTAACTAGGCCGGACACTAGGTCTGGACAGGGCCAAAGCTAGTCAAAAAACTATAAAAGGAGCTAGAGAGCTCATTTTTGGGTTAGATTGTACTTGAAACAAACTTGTAAGAGCTCTTGAAAGTAATCTAAAGGCTCCATTGCTTATCACTCTTTGTCTTGCTGTGTGTGCGCGTGTGTGTGTATGTGTGTGCATGTTTGTGTGCTTCTCACTCACGCACTTGTGCCGCCACTTGCTCGAGGTCTTCATACCATCCTCACGTCTTCCCGGATTGACATTAAAGGAGGTGCTACTCATCACTGAGCTACACGCTCCTAGTCGCAATTTTGGGAAGGACAGCGCCAGGGGAGCATCAATAATCAATGGTTGAATTACCCATTGTTACCTAGTCCGCCACATAACTACCTACCGACGGAAGAATATATGATAAAAACGATGGAATTTTGGATTGCACGTTATGCAGTTGTCCCGGACTTAGCAGTCAAAATGACCAATAAGATTTTCAGCATGCTATTAACTGTAATTAAAGTCTTCCAGCATGCAAATTACACTTTTTTGAATTTCATCGGCATTACACAAGGATCCGAAGCGCTCGTTTTTTATCTCTCCACTATTCCGAGCCGCTTAACCCTGATGGCATATTATTCACAACTCATGTTTTTGCCGTCAACATACATGCAGACTTTTGAAGAAGCATTTTTCACAGGCTTCTTCGAAATAGATTCGGAAATTTTTGTCAAGATGACTTCAAACCTCAATGCACGATTGGTAGCATATGAAACAAGTTTTTTTGCAGATCACCGACAAGCCCCAGAGGATGGCGTCAAGTCACAACAGTGGAAAGAATTTATGTTATGTCACGCTAATTTGATGAATCAAAGAGAGCAGGCAGCCATACAGACCTATTCACGTCGCCACAAAAAGCCTGTCGGGGACGACAGAGTTCACGAGGAGGGACGTGTGGAAGGGGAATCGAGCAAGATGAGAAGAAGAAGAAGATGAAAATCAAGAACGGCTCAATAAAGAAGGAAGATCATAAAGTGAAAGAACCACCCTTTGCCCAAAGCCCCGCAGGGGCACGCATCACGCAACAACGCGAAACAGCCAGGTCTTGAGGAATGGAATTAAAGAACAATCAGAACCAAGACATTTCATGGGAAGGACGGACCAGGGCCAGGAACTATACATGAAGAAGTGCAAGAAAAATATTTGGCAGGTAGTAATCCTTCCGCTGTTAGCGTGCGTTGGCAACCAAGTAAACAAGCTTCAAGCAATGCAACTGGGTCAGATGTGTGAAGACCAAGACAAATCAGAAGACCAAAAGTTAGAAATAGGTAGAGGCTGAAAAGTTGAAGAGGGTGACTAAGAACAGCGCATTCCTAGTCACTGGTGGCGTGCGTGGCAGCCCGACTAAATGCAGCAACCCAGATTTGTGATGTACGGGATATCAAGGGGAAAACAGAAGCAAAGGACTTACATCAGATAAAATAACAAATTCTCTGACAGTCCTTACCGCTTCTTCGACCACTGGGTGCGTGTATTCAGAACTCTTAAACAAGCTAAAGACAAAAAGTAAAGCCTGTCAAGGGACGATAGAGACAAAGAGGGGGAGAGTGTTGCAGAGCAAAGAAGCACAAGAGAAGAGCCCCAAAATATTCAAATTAATGGGCATAATTTTTCTTCTTCAAAGTCTTAGAGAATTCCCTCAAACCATGTAAATGCACAAGAGGAGTCCTCTAGTTGCATAATCCAAACTTATTGTAAAATATCCCTTGTAAATTAGTAGGAAATTCACTTTTTAGTAATAAAGTGCCGGTCTCTTGTGTGAAAGGACCAAATTTAGGGCACATGTATATAAGTCACTTGGTGACTCTTTGTAAATACTTTTTTGCTATTGTGAACAAGGAGAGCTCTTGAATCTTGAATTTACCTCTTTCTTGTAGATTTCCATCTTCTCTTTGATCTTGTATGTGTGTGTAATGCTTGGAATGTGTGTGTAGGACTGTTGTCTACCCCTCCCCATTGTTTTTGAGCTACTGTAGTGTGTGTGTGAGCTTGTAGGAGTTGTGGCGTGAGTGTGGGTACTTCCTACCATTCACTATTTTAGTCATAACTTGAAGGAGGGTTGTCAGAATCGAGTGAAACCACTTGCAATAGATGTGTCTTGTCGAGATCTTCAAAATGAGTACTCTATTGACTATATTTGGAGCTTGGAGCTGGGAGAAATCCTTCATTTACTGAAAATTGTTGTAAGAGGTATCGCGGCAGACACTTTCAGTCTTTCAGTGAGTTTGAGAGGTGGATTAGTCTTTTCTCATGCATATCAGCTGAACCATTCCATTTTCCATCACGTGTGCACATGTCTTCATACACTTGGTTAGGTGGTTTGATCGTATTGACATATAAGCGTGTGTCAATTTCCCACTATATGCACTTGTGTTGCAAATGAGGTTTAGTCTCTTTGGCACAAGTCCTTGAGTCTTCTTGACTTAAGTACACAGTGAGGAAATGGATATGGAAGGTGGAGGTATGATCGAAATGGTGAAGATGATGGTGCAAGGAGATGGAGAGTAGAGACGATGGAGTAATGATGATAATTGACAATCCGAGGAGACATGAGGGTGGTATGACGACCATGAGCACTTGAGTGCACAAGTGGGTGAGTGAGAAGCATGCAAGCATGCACACACATAAACATACACATGCACACACATACACATACACATGCAGACAAGGTAAGACAAAGAGTGGAGCAATGGAATACTCTTTTAGCAAGCTCAAAGAAAGTATACAATGCTCAAGGGCAAGTTGACTCTCCAACTAGCTAACCTCAAAAATGAGCTTTCTAGTTTTTTTTATAGTTTTTCACTAGCTTTGGCCTTTTTCAGACTTAGTGTTTGGCCTAGTTAAAAGTTAGGTTCCATGGATTATTTGAGGGCTCAAATGGAGTCTACAAATCATGAAAAATTTATATATAGATACTTCTAATAGTCCTCAAGCTCGAGGACTCCTCGGCTTGAACAAAATGGAGTTGCAAAAATGTGAAATGATATTTACAATGGTTTTTAGTGATCAAGATCACTATTTTCATAGGGGTTTCTTCTGAAAATTTGATATATACTTATGGGAGCTCCCTACATGCTCCCTCTTCTTGTGTCTCCACTTATTTGACATGTTCCCATGCCTCGTGCTTGACCTTGAGTGCCAACAATAGTGAATTGAGAGAGGGAGAGAGATTCTGAGAGACAGATAGAGGGAGAGAGAATGTGTTAGGGATTGTCCCTCTCTGAGGATGTCAAGCAGGCCTTCGGGTCTCTCACTACTGCAAGTAACAACTTTTGATTGTTAATGCCGAGCTTGGGGGAGTTCTATGGCTTCGATGTTGACAATAGAGCAAATAACAGGATCTTGGAGGTCAAGCCTTCGTGTACTCAAGCCTAAACAAAAAACAGTTTCCAAACAATTCCCCTCCTTGATGATTTGTAGACACTCTCAAATGTATCACAATTTATAGAGAGATTAGTAGGAAACTCTACCATTTACACAAATTTTATCAACAAGTAGTGTCATTTGTCCGTACATCACCGTATGCAGCCAATTTCAATAATGATGATGTGAATTTGTCCCTGTGGAGCTTTGAAGATGTTCCTCTCTTAAATTAGGATTCTAATCCATCATTTGGTATAGTGTGATACGTTGCTTTTTCCTGCAATAATCTCCTTCTCAATGTGATATTGACCTACTTTGAAACTAAATTTCAAGAATTGTGCCAATATATCCTTTACATACTTACTGTTCTTCCATACCAGATGCAAAAGGGAGAGAGAGAGGGAGAGAGAGAGAGAGAGAGAGAGAGAGAGAGAGAGAGAGAGAGAGAGAGAGAGAGAGAGAGAGAGGTTAGAATCTGTGTAACCAATACTAGATGCCTTTCCTCCACCCAAGCATAGACACTTGTCCTTAGTGCCACTCAGATATCTCAAAATCATCTTGGCTGCTTCCCAATGCTTGTTGCAAGGATTAGACATATATTTGCTTACAACTCCCATTGTGAATGCAATGTCTAGTTCTGTAGCTAGCAGAACATACATGAGAGTACCAACAACACATTGGAATTTTGGTCATGAATTCCTTTTCCTCATCTAATTTGGGGAAATCATCCTTGCTCAATTTCACATATATATGTAAAGGTATACTCAATGTCTTGCGACCCGGCATATTGAACCTATGAAGTACTTTTGATATGAACTCATTTTGAGACAAGTATATGCGTATGTTACTCCTATCACGAGTAATGCGCATGCCAAAATATGTTTGGTGTCTCCCAAATTCTTCATATCAAATGTCGCACTTGACTTCTTCTTGAGAAATGAGAAGTCATTAGAGAACTTCTGAGCAATCAACATATCATCTACATAAAATATCAAGCATATCAAGTTGTCACTTGAGCATCTTTTTGTGTAGAGACAATGATCCTCATCACTTTGAGAGTAGACTTCAGACTTCATAAAAGCATCAGAATTTAGGTACCATTGTCTAGGGGACTATTTAAGTCCATATAAGCTCTTCTTTAGCTCACAAACTATATTCTCTTTTCTAGGAACTACATGAACCTCTCGTTGTTCTGTATAGATCTCATCTATAAGATCTCCATGCAAGAAAGAAGTGTTCACACCCATTTGGAATAGCTCTAATTTGTCCATTGCAATGAATCCAAGCAACATGCACATGTGTAGTCATCCTGACTAATGGAGGGAAGATTTCCACGAAATCAACACCACATCTTTGCTTAATACCCTTTGCAACTAATCATGCAGCTTGAGAGTAGACTTGAGACTTGATAAACGCATCAAAATTTTGGTACCATTGTCTAGGGGACCATTTAAGTCCATATAAGCTCTTCTTCAGCTCACAAACTATACTCTCTTTGCTAGGAACTACATGAACCTCTGGTTGTTCCATATAGATCTCATCTATAAGATCTCCATGCAAGAAATAAGTGTTCACAACCATTTGCAATAGCTCTAATTTGTCCATTGCAATGAATCCAAGCAACATGCACAATGTAGTCATCTTGACTAATGGAGGGAAGATTTCCATGAAATCAACACAACATCTTTGCTTAAATACCTTTGCAACTAATCATGCTTTATACTTTGGAGAAGCACCATTTGATGTAAATTTTAGTTTATATACCCATTTACATGGTAAAGCTTTCTTGCCCTTTGGAAAAGGTACTAAATCCCAAGTACCATTCTTGTGAATAGAACCTAATTCACTCTTCATGCCATGCTCCCACTTGACATGAGCCTCTATCTGCATAGCCTCTTTGTAGGAAGTGTCAAGGGAGCACTAGATTGTTCCATCTATCTAGACCAGAAAAGATTTCATAATTATCATTCTGATCACAAGATCACCCACATAGGGAAAATAATACAAGAATATGTAACTGATACAAGAAGTCCCATAACTCAAAACTAATAGGTATGGATAACTGGACTAGATGGAATATAAGAGATCCTGCAACTTGATACAATAAGTATGAAACATGATATGTGAATTACAAGAACTCCATTGAGGGAGATGGATTAGATGTAAGAAATGACTTGAAAAGATATCTTACTATGAGATTAGTAGGGGACAAGACTAGATTTCCAAGAACTAGACTAAATAGGACTAGAACAAACAAGAAGACTAGAACTTGATCTGGAACTTAGAAAGTCCTTACTTGGAGATCGCGACTCCTTGAGCTCCCAAATCCCCCTTGACAAGAATGAGGATAAGCATGGCCAAGCCCTCCTTATAAAGGTGTTCAATGCTGATGCTCAATTGTGGTTATGCATTGATGATGTCATCGATGATATTAGCAATAAACAATTGGACCTTCGGATGTCAAAATCGAGCAATTAGACAACCGATCTTCGAATTTTGGCATGTTCAGGGCACAATGGATGAATTAGTTTCTCCAAATTCTGAACCAATCACGAAATATATAAAGTCACATGGAATCTAAGGTTCAAGATGGTTTCCTTTGTCCATGACATCAGCTCCTCCTCAAGCGATGAGTTCCATGAGGAGCGGTCATGTTCTCTGGTCTCAACCCCATTGAACTTTTTTTATGAAATTCTTGGACCTTGATTGGTGCTCTCTAAAGGTTTTCTATAGCTTCCTAAGTATGATCACTTATGTCATACCATTTCCAATGAACAAGGTACTCCAATCTTCCTCGGGATATTCTCAAATCTAGGACATGCTCGACTTTTAATTCTTCATGATCATCAATCTTGATAAGTGGTGAAGGACTAGGTCTCTCCCCCCTCAATGGTGAAATCTGATATGTTTCCAACATTTAAAATGGAAAATTGTATGTATTCTCATGGTACTTGGTAATTGGAGCTTGAAGTTGGCTAGATTTATCTTAGCCAAGATGGTGAATGGACCAAATATATGATGGTCTTGCTTTACATAAGGCCGTGAAGTTTGCAAATTGTTTCTAAGTAACCAAACTTTATCCCCAATATGATAGGATGGATTTCGAACATTATGCTAAACTACATAACTTGAGCCTGCTCCTATAGGGAATAGTATCACATGCACTAACAACTCTCTTATCCTATAATGGGAGTTATTAAGATAATTTTTGACTACTACTGATGGTAGTTCTTTCACATTTTTAGATGCTTTATATGTGCCAATGATGATGAGAAATCCCTTGTTAGTTTCATCATTAGCCAAGATTGGCTTGGTTGTCAAATTTGTTCATGATAGATGTACAATCCATGATCTCTCAAATGATAATGTTATTATTGCTTTTGGCATTTCATGTTACAGGCTATAAGCTCACAAACTATGTGAAATATTTCAATGATTTAGCATGTGGAGTTCAAGATTCTTAGGCTTTTTAATATGCAAGGCTTTGGCATGCATGCTTTGACCATATGGATTTAGCTAGTTTGCTTCACATGTAGGGATACGAAATGGTGTCCCCTCTACCTAAACTTGACACACCTTGTAAACATGTCAGTGAAGGTTGTATCTTGGGCAAAATGCAACATTCCTCCTCCCCAAAAGATGGTTAAGTTTGGGATCCTTATAAATAGTAGCATGTTCATAGTGATGTTTATGGTTCTATGCAGACACCTTGATTTGGGAACTACATGTACTTTGTGACTTTTATTGATGATTTCTTTAGGCATGCATGGGTGTATCCATCAAAAGCAAAGTCCAAAATGTTTATGTGCTTCAAACAGTTCCTGTTTATGGCTCAAAATCTATCTGCATGTAAATTGGGCACTCTCCATTCTGATCGAGAGCAAAATATGTCTTCTTATTTCAATGCATTTTTGACTGAGCATGGGAGAAACACTTTAGCCTAAACACAATTTTTTTTTGGGTTAAGTGATAGAGAAACCTATTGACATTGAGATGCTCCAAATGTTGACACATCCATTGCAAAATGGAAAAATCATGTATGAAGGTGCACATGAACCCATCAAATATTTAGAAAAAAATTGTTGCATGCAAGATTGAAGTGTATTCACTTGCATACCCTTATAATGCCAAGTGAATACATTTGTAAAATTTTGCAATAAGGCCAACAAATATTTTGGGAAGATTGTTGGTAAGTTGGCACATATTTTGACCATGCTTGGGTGCTCTTTTCTACCTATGTTACATAGTTTTTAGTTGGTCTTTCTAAACACGAATACTGTGTTCCTCCATGCATCTTCAATATTTGGTAGCATCTCTATCTTACCCATAAAATTTAGATCTTGTTCTATCCAAAAAGAAGTCCTCACTCGTCCAGAGTGACAATATTGAGAAAAAAATGCATGTACATTCATCACGATTTGCTTTCAAAAACTACGCTTTCTCATCCTCATTGAGACGATCCAACATGTGCAATTGCATTTACATTGATCACGACTTGCTTTCAAAAACTCCGCCTTCTCATCCTCGTTGAGACGATCCAATATGTGGAATGGCTCTGCTACTATTGGTTAACAACTTTTTGGGCACATTTGTCTTGGTGTGGGATAATCCGGTACCATTGATGACCTTTATGAAATGTGAGTGTCTTCAACCCCAATCTTGGTGAATTTTTGTTTGCTTCATCCAAGGCCATTTGAATCACAGGTTGTTCTCATCCTTTTGGTAATTCAATGACTACAAAATTCATACTAAATGTTACTTGTTGCACCAGATAGAGATATCTTGGAGAAGACCAATAGTTTGCACATGAAACTAAGCATCCATGCAAATGAAAAGAATTATTGGTTGGATGCCTTTCCAACCCATATGAGCACAATCCAATGTGCACTCCGGATCCTCCACCGATCATGACATTGGAAATAGGTTTATTTTATAGAAAAAAGTGATCAATGGAACATCCTAATCTACAAGAGTTGTCTCGTTGCATCTAAATTTACTTGACTTTCAAAGGAGTTTCTATAATTTGATTTTATCTTTTGAAGGACTTCCAACACAGACTTTTGTGGAACCTTAGGATTGTGCAATTATGGTTGCAATGGAACCTAGAAACGGTTGCAATGGAACCTAGAAATGGTTGCAATGGAACTTGGATAGTGGCATTGGTCTTTGGTCTTTGCGAAATGTCAAATTTTATGTCTTTTATGTTGCATTCTACCTTATTAGCTTGATTACTATTTTGTTCTTCTATTCTATTTGATATAGTATCTTTCTATTTTGTTCTTCTATTCTATTTGATATAGTATCTTTCTACAAGGAAGAATCCAATATTGCAATGGTCTCTAGGGAAGTTGGTTCTACAATCATTGGTACCGCAATAGGTGGTACTATTGCCTAGAAATGTGGAAGAGCATTGGTCTCCCATTTCACAACCTACTAGTAAGTGGCATATTGTTCTTGCATGTTTGCTATTATGGGAAAGTTTGGGGAACTTATCACATGCCCAAATGAATTGTCATCACTTTGTTAGTTTTATGTATTTTAATACCACCATGTTGGCCATTGGTAGTATCATTTGACCTTCTCTATTCTAGGGATCATATTCTTTGGCACGTGAGTGATTGGTCATATGTGACCATTCTCAAGGCAAAAGCTATATACAAGACCCTTTTGTTCATGTTGGTTATCTAGATTCTGATTAAATTTCCTACCTTGATTTTGTTTGAGGTGGGTTTTTCCCCTAGATGTGGTTGCAAGGTCCCACTACTCCCTTGGTTTGTGCCACTATATTCACCCCTAGAGCATACAAGTTCCACTATCCTTCATAATAATCAACCTATAATTGATTGATCGTGGCTAACTGGGGCATTGTTCTCGTCATTGTATTGATAATTCTTAATGGTATGACTCTACATGTTACAAATAGTGCAACACATTTTGTTTGCCTACAAACTTGCCTTGTTTGCAACCTTGGCCTCTTGAGCCCCTTGTTCTCAACCTTAGTATGTTGAATCTGGTTCTCACCCATGGTAGGTATCTTGGATCCTGAATCTACTCTTTTCATTGGAGAGGTCATTCCAATAACTTTCCAATGGTACCTCACATGTCTATATCTGACCTCCGAATTTCAAGATACACTCTAATCTTTGATGTGTTCATCTTTGAAAGCGACACGTGCACCTTCTATCCTGTATAAGAGATTGGCCAAGAGTATTAGGATGAAAAGAAGAATGATGATAGTTGAAGAGATTAACAAAATTAGGGTTGCTAGTCCTAATGACTTCAGTAATAGTCAGAGGGTCTTGGAGCTTCAGGATAGACTAAGAAATGCTTATGGTGCACTTGCCTCTTCAAGAGAGTTTTGGGTAGGAAACGTTGAGAAAACTAAAAGGAAAATGTTTGATCTAATGAAGAAAAAAAAAGGTAAATATTTTATTCCTATATTGGAGAAGAATCCAAGCAGACACACTATCAATATCTAGGAGAACCACATACTTAAAATGATTGTATTGCTTACTGTTGCAGAGCAAAGAAGAGCATAAGGCAGAGAAAAAGAAGGGCCCCAAAATTTTTCCGATTTGGACATCTTATTTTTGTATCATAATCATTTTGTAATATATTTTTCGATGTAAATGCACTAGAGGACTCCTCTAGATGCATCCCCATAGAAGATTAGTAGCTTACCCATGTAAATTAGTAGGACATTAGCCTTTTAGTGAATAAAGTGCCGGTCTCTTGTGTGAAAGGACCATTTTTAGGGCACATGTATATAAGTCAATTTGTGACTCTTTGTAAATACTTTTTGCCATTGTGAGAATCAAGAGCACAAAATTTTGAATTTGTGTCTTCTCCTCTTTGTATCATCTTCTTTGTGAGCTTGTATGCATGTGTGTTTCTTGAAAAGAGTGTTAGGAAGTGTTGTCTATCCATGAAAGTGTTTGTTTGCTGCGGTTAAGGTGTGTGTGAAGTATAGGAAGTGCTGAAGTGTAGGAAGGTCATTCCCATGACTCAGTATTTTGCTCATAACTTGAAGTAGAAGCGTTAGAATTGAGTGAAAATACTAGCATTGGATGTGTCTTTTCAAGAGCTTCAAAAGGCATATGCTTTTTGCTATATTCGGAGTTCAGAGCTGAGAAAAAAGCTCAATTTATTGTTGGCAGCTGCTCCAAGTATCATGACATCATAACTGGCAGTTGAAGCTTGTTTGGAATAGTCTTTGCTTTGTTTGCACTCTTTGAGTAACTCATTGGCATTGATCATCACTTGAATGCATGTCCTCATACACTCGGCTAGGTTTTGATACTCATCGGATTGATAAATAAAGCATGAATCCCCACTATATGCACTTGAAGGGGGATTGAGGTATAGTCTCTTTCTCCGCAAGTCCCTAGGATTGTCCTTAGGTACACACGTTTTTGGTGCCATTGCCGGGGAATGTGGAATCAAACCGAGGCATTCGTGTGATGGTAAGTAGCTTTTAGCATTGAAGCGAGTAGAGGAGTAGTGAATTTCTCTTCTTTGGTAAGTCACATTCATCCGCACTCATTACTCCTCACTCTTGGAGTGTGTGTAGTGAGTTGGTAGTCTTGGGAAGTGAGTAGGAGGAGTAAGGGAGTAGGTTAGGAGGCTAGTGTAATTATTAATCTTAGTCTTGTTGAGTTTTTGTAGTTAGGTGAACTTTTCAAAAGAGTATAAAAACCAAAAAACTGTCCTTTTTCAAATTACTTGTCTCCAAGGAGAGTATCGTGTGAGCTGGCTATCAAGTATCGATTACTAGAGATCAGGGCTTTTGAGCTGCGCAGAGCAAGCAAGAGTGATAGTGGAGTTGGAAAATAGTTTCCAAGGTGAGCACACTAATCCTTTGCGCATAACACCTTTTCAAATTAAGTTTTCAGGAAAACGATCTGCGATAAGTATCGTGGGGGTCTTTCCGGGTGGAGAAAGCTTATTTTTGAGGAGACAAATGGTCAGGAGAGGGTAGATAACCTTAAAAAACCTTTGTCTGCATTCAAAATCCAAAAACATTTGCCAAAAAATGAAAAAAATGTCAAGTATTGTGTTCTCCCACAGTTGAGTATCGCGATACCTGAGTATCGTGATCTCCTGTGGTCGAGTATCGCGATACCTGGCCTTGCTGAATATCGTGTATCGTGGAAATCTTTTTCATGATACGTGTCAAGTATCGGGTATCGTTGAAAAGTCCTCACGATACTCATTGGATATCGCATATCGTGTATCGTGAAATTCGGATCGCGATACTCGTTGGGTATCGTGTATCGTGAAGTTCCTGATTGCGATACTAGTTTGATATCGTGTATCGCAGAGGCAGTTTTCCCGATACCTGACAAATATCGAGTATCTTCGGGGATTTTCTCGCGACACTTGTGGACTATCGTGTATCGTGAGTGACACAACAAGGTCGAGTATCGAGTATCATGGAATTTTTGTGGTGGAGTATCGTGTATCGTGTATCGTCGATTTCTGATCGCGATACCTGTGAAGTATCAAGTATCGTGATTGAACACACGATATTGGGCAAGTATCGTGTATCGTGTTTCCTGAGGTATCATGTATCGTGTTTTTTCAGATATCGTGTGTCGTCTTCAGTGAGTATCGTGTATCGTGTCCAGTTAAGTAGTCGACTATCGAGTATCGTCGTGTTCAAATATCGAATATCGTGACAGACTCTTTTTAGGGTGAAATATCGTGTATCGTGGACTTTTTTGGGGTCAAGTATCGTGAATTGTGGATTCACTGTCAGTCCTTTTCCAACCAAATTTTCTTTAGAATTTTGACTCTCAGTTGGGAACTCTAGAAGCTGGAGGTTGGTTAATGTTAATCAGAGCTTTTAAGTGAATGAACCTAAGGTCTAGAAGAACCCTAGGAAGCCGAAGAAGTGTAATCTCTTTAGTGGGAAGTGTAGCCAAACCCAATAGCCGTGCACATTATTCTGAAACCTCTAGTGAGTCAGAGGAAGAAATTCCCATGGCTTCAGAGGACATGCAAAATACCGTACCAATGATTGGCATGATGTCAATAATTGAGGGCGAATATCGGACCTCGTTAGAATATGTGAACACCAATCAACATGAGATACCTATCTACCTAGATGGTCTAAACCGATCAGTGGCCAGACTAAAGAAAGCTACAGATGCTTACATACTGCCTAGGCCAGCAGTCAAATATGTAGGAGGGTTTTATTTGGACAAAAGGGATATTCAGTATGTAGTTATGGAACACCCTGAAAGTATCAACGAACACGGGGAAGAAGATAATGCTCATAACCCTAATACAGAGGGACAGGAAGAACAAGTGACCACTCCTAGAGGGAGATCTACTATTGCTAGGGTATGGAGAGGAGACCTAGTTCCTCAAGATGACTCCTTAATGGATGTGTATTTGATTAATGGAATGGAGCATCACCTCAGAGCCCACTCTTCATTATGGGAAGTGGCCCCTAACCCAGTTACTGTCTATGAGTTACAAGATCTTGAACTCCCCACCATCATCACCTATTTGGACAAAAATCATAGGAGATACTGGCCTCTAACAGAGTTAGAAGGAGCAGGGTTGAAGTATCAGAACATTCCGGTGTTCCCTCCCAGGGATCAAGCTACTACTTCTCAGAACCCTCAAGGAACCTTTCAAGATAATTCATATCAATAGTCAGGACAAACACAACAAACACAAATCCCGGTTAGACCCCATGTGCAGTTTTCCATGCCTGCAAATAATCCGAACTATCGGCGTCAGCCCCTTGTTGACCCAAGGAATAGAATCCCTGTCCCAGATAGACCACATGTGGTAAGAAGACTTGGTATACCGATAGGAAGACCGGTTTTCCCTGTGATGCCCAGACCACCTGAGGTAGGAAGAAGATTAATACCCATCCAAGTCGCCAAATGCATGAGAAACCACTATGATGGCTCTAGTGAACCTTACAATCATATAGCGGAATTCAAGCAAGTAATCAGAGCTGAACTAGTGGAAGATTTTTTGATCCAATATGAATCCTTTGGTCTAACTTTGACGGACACAGCTTTAGCTTGGTTCCAGCCATTAGATCCTAATAATTTTCAAAACATGGAACAAGTCTATCAAGAAATGATTGAGGAATTTGTGAATTTCTTTTCTCCAGTATGTCCAATCTTTACTCCATTCAGATTCTTGACAAAGTAAAAAACGTATAATAGTTTTGACACTAAATCTGGGATTAAAAATAACTCTTCCTCATTGATCCATCGTTTTAAGCAAGATCCTACAGAATCAGTGAGATTGGCGGCAAGAAGGTTCAAGCAATATGTGGATAGATGTCTAGTGGAAGAGAGACCCACTCAAAACAAGATGGTGTCATTGTTTTTGGAAGGATTAGTGAATAGATCATTAAGATCACTAGTGTATGTGAAAAGAGTTCAAACTTTGCAAGAATGTATGAAAGAATGTATTGAACTAGAGGACAATCTAGCAGAAGATCTGAAAATGCCTCAAGGTAGTGTGAAAAGTGAAGATTCTGCCAGCAGCACATCAAACCCTAAGAACAATGTAGAGGAAATAGCCGACTTAGTAGCAAAGAAACTGAACGTTCAAGGACAAAGGAACTACCCCAACAACCCAATGAGAGTACCCATGCTTAGAAGATGTATGCATTGCGGAGGTGATCATCCCTCTCATTTGTGCACTAGGGGAGTAGTCCCACCACCTGCTTATGCTTACAATAGACCACCTATTCTGGGCCCTCTACAATATTGCAGCATAGAACAAAAGTACACAAACCACAGTACAGAAAACTGTCCTTACAATCGCCAATCAAGACCAGTACAACCGCTCATGAGACCTTATGGATACCCGCAGAGAGATCAAGGAGGAGAAGCCTTTAGATATCCTCCATATCAGCAGCAGGCACCAGCACCACGACCCTATGCTTATCAAAGTTACACTCAACCACAACCAGTGTTAGGACAACAACCGCCCCATCCTCAAAATGTAGTCTCAGTGAAAGTAGCTAGACAGGAAGAGAACCTTGAGAGAGCAATAGTTCCAGCCACACCTTTGACTAGTAGCGAACCATATGATTCATCCTATGACCATAATCAAGGAGATTATTCCGCATATGAGAGCTCCATGATAGAATATGGACAAACATACGAACCTTATGCATATGGCATGGAAGCACTAGATAATTCTTACGGATATTAGCAGGATTATGTGTCATTGATGTACACAGCTCCTAGAGCACCCATACCCCCCCGACCTATGAACAGATCGCCTGTACCCAGAGGACCATGTTATAGATGCGGAGGTGATCATTATATCAGAGAATGTACACTACCAAACCCGCCACCTCCACAGCGAGTTTGGGAAGGATACTGTAGTGATTGTGGTAAAGAACATCTTTTCAGAGATTGCCCCAAAAATCCTAACAAAGTTAACTCGAACGTGCAGATTAATGTGATAGAAGTGATAGAGTTGTCAGGGAGTGATAAGGAGTACACCTTGCCATTGAAAGCAATAACAAGAGCTAAAGCTAGAGAGACACCAGAAAAAACTCGAGAGAATGATCAAAGTGACAGTGAGGTGAATCCACCCACACCTCAAAGAGTTGAAGACTCGGAAGGGCCTGGAAAAAGTATCACAAGTAAACAAACCCAGAGATGGAAGAATTGTAGAGATAGGATAAAGGAAAAGAAACTACAGCAACAGATGGAGAAAGGAAAAAACGAACAAGATAAAAAAGAAAAACAGAAACTTGAAGAAGAAAATAAAAAAGGAAAGTATAAAAAAGAAGAGGTAGGATCAGTTTTAGCAGATCCCATGCCAGAAGAGTTAGCCATGTGGATTCAGGCATACCAGGCACAAATCAGAGCAGGACCAACCATTGAACAACATGAAAAAGAATATCCTAGAGGTGACTTAGAGAAAGAAAGGTTGGAGATTTGCAAGAAATTAATCGAAGTAGCTCAATAGACCTTAGAAAAACCTATCTGTAGATTACCCAATTCCCGAATTCCCGAAGAAGAATTCCAAGAGTGTGTCATCCTTAATGACCCCGAGAAAATCAAAGAAGGTGAGACACGTAATGGAAATCACTATGAGGGTAAAAGGGAAGGATCCATTGTTCCCGAAGTAGATGGAGAATGGCCTAAAAAATTGTGGGCAAAGGTCCAAGAAGACAGATGGAAGAAAGTGGAAGGAATAGAGCCACCCTTTGAAGAGCTAGAAGCAGAAGGTGAATTAGAACAATCAATATCTGAGCTGAATTTAGAAGGACTATTACCCTTTGATCAAAGTGAAAAGGAAAATGACAGTGAAAAGGTCTTGCCCAATTACACAGGAGAATACGAACATAATTTGGAATTATACCACATTCCCTCAATAAGCAAAAAAGAACAGAACCCAGCAGTCCAAACATTGGACATCATACAACACCTTAAAAAGGTAAAAATCCCTTGCACTCTGACATTGGAAGAACTGTTGAAGGTCAAACCACATTTGAGGGAGAAATTAACCAGTCAATTGGAGATCAAAACAAAAGAGAAGGAGATACCGGATGAAGCAAACATAGTAAAAATCCTAGTCGATAAGGTTGGAGATTTCGGCGAAGGAGATGAAGGAAACACTTGTCTTCCAATTACCTATAGGGGTCACACCACTAAAGCCATATTGGATTCTGGAGCTGGAGCAGGAATTGCAACTAAAGAAATCTAGGAGAAATGGGGAAAACTAGCTCTAAGACCAACACGCATGAAGATACAAATGGCAGACGGACACACAGAATGACCCTTGGGATTATTGGAACGGGTAATTTTTACCACTTGCGGAGTTGAATTCGAGCACACCTTAGCGATATGTCAATTTGAAAGGGCTAGCAATTATGAAATGATACTTGGAAGACCCTTCATGAGACAGCTAAAGGTAGTGCAAGATTGGGGAAAAGATGCAGTATACTTACAACATGAAGGAACCACAACAAGAATAAACCTCCACACATACATGTATCAAGATGTTCCCCCCTTGCACTGGAATCACATTCATAAAGAGGAAGACGAGCAGTCCATTCACAGTATAGGTTCAAGTGATCAATCGTGGATGAATGAAGACACTCATCTATGGATATGCCAAACTGCGAAAAAGGAGGAGGATATGAGGAAAGGATGGCAGCACAGGCAAGGAGTTGCTAGATCTGTACAAGATCCAGCCTACATGCCTCAAATATTCCTAGATGAAGAATTCAAACCTCATGGTTGGATGGAGATTTTAGCCACTCTCAATGTATGTGTAAACAAAGAAGTGATAACCATGAATGAATGCATTGACGAAGAAGGATACGACGTTAGTCTATATGTGGTAGTTCTCCAAGAGACTGAAGAAGGGGAAGTAATTGAAAAAGAGTGGAAGGAGGATTACGAGAACATTGAAATGGAACATGAACATATGGAAACGGAAAATGAAACTCAAGGAGTAAGTGCCATACTTAATATAATAAATCAAGAAAGGACAAAGGAAGAAGAGCTTGGATTAGATAAAGCAAAAAATGATGAAGACAACAAGCCTCAAGACCAATTTGAAGTGCCGGCCCACTTCAAAAAATATGTAGAAGAGAGGAAATTGTTATTCAAATGCCAAAACGAGAAGCACAACCAGGAATAGCATATGACAACAAAGAGCAGACCAAAGAAAATAGTAGTAACCTTAGAGGAAGGAGAAGAACGATGTACTTTTATAGGTCAAGATGTCTCACAGGAAGAAGAGAAAGAGTTGATACGACTCATTCGAGAATATAGGGATGTCTTTGCTTCGACATATAAGGATTTGAAAGGAGTAGATCCTTCTATATGTGCACATAGAATCCCTATGACATCTGAAGCTAAACCTTCCAAACAAAGACCATACACATATAACGATGTTTACTCAGCAAAGATCAAATAAGAAATAGATAAGGTGTTAGATGCTGGGTTCATTTATGAGATTGAACACACGGAATGGGTGTCACCTTTGGTGGTCGTACCGAAAAACAATGGTAAGCTAAGGGTATGCATTAATTTGACAAAAGTGAATGCTGACACGATAAGGGATAGTTACCCATTACCCATCACAGATAATCTTTTGGAAAGAGTGGCAGGGAAGGAAGTTTATAGTTTTTTGGACGGCTTTTCAGGGTATAATCATGTAGCCATCGCTCCTGAGGACCAACATAAAACAGCCTTTGCAACTGAATGGGGAGTATACGCCTTTAGGGTTATGCCTTTTAGCCTAACCAATGCCCCAGCCACTTTCCAAAGATTGATGTGCCATGTATTCAAGGAGTTCCTGAGAAAGAGTATGGAAGTATATGTGGATGATTTATGCACTTATTCAGCTATACCATCAGAACATATCCCCGAACTAGGAAAGATCTTTGCCAAATGTCGCCAATATAGAGTATGCCTTAATCCAGAAAAATGTGTCTTCATGGTTCGACAAGGGAAGATATTAGGACATATTGTCTCTAAGAATGGAATCTCAACGGATGAAGACAAAATCAAAGTAATTCTAGATTTACCGAGACCAAAGACTGCTAAAGAAGTACAAACATTTATGGGACATTGTGGATACTACCGAAGATTTATACATATGTATGCCATAATTGCTAGACCTCTTTATGCATTATTGTCTCAGTTTAATTGGAAAAAAGAATGTGAAAAGGCCTTTAACGAATTAAAGAGTCGATTAAGTTCAGCCCCAATCCTTTGAGTACCTAATTGAAAACAAACCATTTCACATTGACGTAGATGCTTCCAAGTTTGCCATTGGTTGCATCCTAGCTCAACCCGCAGATACAGGAAAGTTAGATCACCCTATAGCTTATGCAAGTAGACAATTGAATCAAGCGGAACGCAATTATACTACGATTGAAAAGAGAAGGTCTAGGAATGGTGTACGCAGTAAAGAAGTTTTGACATTACTTATTGGCAAACATTCAAATTCTTCATTGATCATCAAGCCCTACTGTACTTAGTCAATAAGCCTTGTAATACAGGACGACTAGTACGATGGTTTCTATTATTGATGGAATTTGTTTTTGAAGTAGTTGTCAAGAAAGGGAATACCCACATTAGAGCAGATCACCTATCAAGAATGACACATGGAGAACCACCCATAGGAGTACCAGATGATCTGCCTGATACATACTTGTTTAACCTCGAAGTATGTCCCCAATGGGCAGAAAAGTTGATCCCAATACTCACATATGGACCTAAACATGGGATCTCACCAAACCAAAATCAAGACTTATGGAAGACTAAATACCTTCATATCATTTTTGGAAGCCTATATCACCAAGACTCAAGTGGATTACTCATGAGATGCGTGGAAGAGGAGGAACAAGAAATGTGGCTTCAAAAAGCACATGTAAATCAATGGAAAACTCATTTAAATGCCACCGGAACATGGCAAACATTGAAGAGATTAGGCATATATTGGCCAACCATGCAAAGAGATACACATAATTATGTATCAGCCTGCCCAACTTGTGAAGAACGAAATCCAGACGAGAACTCTAACTTATGCTACTCCACCGTAGCACCAAGATGGAGCATGCCTCTGGTGAAGTTCTTGAAGACCCAAGAATACCCAGAAGGAGCCATGTTGGCAAGGAAATGTGCACTTGTAGAACAAAGCAAGGACTATGCTCTCATAGGAAAACAACTCTTTAAGTGAGGATGAGATAATCATTTACGAATGTGCATTCATGAAGACAAGTATCTTGCTGTTCTAGAGATGGCACATACAGGAGCCGCAGGAGGACATTTCTCTGCAGATAAAACTGCAAAAATGATTCTCTTTACAGGAATGTGGTGGCCAACTCTACATCAAGATGCAGCAACATATGTGCACCGATGTGATACTTGTCAACGAATGAAATATCCAATAAGAAGAGATGAAATGCCGCTGGAACCCATGATGAGTGCCAGAGCCTTTACTAAATGGGGAATAGACTTCATAGGACCTATTAGCCCACCAGCTAAAGGATCTCATGCTGAGTACATAATTGCAGCCACAGACTATTTGACCAAATGGGTTGAAGCCAAAGCAACTAAGAAAAATGATGCAAGAACTACAACCAAGTTTCTCTTTGAGAACGTTTTCACTAGATTTGGGCTGCCGATAGAAATTGTGAGTGATAGAGGCACACATTTTGTGAATGAAGTAATAGAAGCCTTACTGAATGAATTCTTGGTAATTCATAAGAAATCAGCCCCATATCACCCACAAGCCAATGGCCAGGCCGAAAGTTCAAATAAAATCTTGTGCACAGTTCTCACTAAAACTATGAACAATGGTAGATCTGATTGGGATAAACAATTACATCATGCTTTATGGGCATTCCGAGTAGCCTACAATGTTGGGTGTGTGTAGAAGTGCGAGAGACACACAAGAAGCACACACAAAGAGCAAAAACGCAACAAGACACACGGAGAAGACGATGGCTGGAATAGCTCTCTCTATTGATCGATGAGCTGAAGTGAAGTAAGAGCTGAATGATATCCCTAAGTACAAAGTACCACCACATATGAGAGTATCAAGTATGTGGTAACATGGGGAAAAAACCTCTAGCCAGCACTAGAGTAAAAAGTGCCCATGTATAGGGAAAAGGTTCACATCAAAGCTACTCGAGGAACACATAAGTGTAACAAACCCCCCTGGAGCGAATGATGTGAACACATACAGGGAGTGACAGATCAGCCCCCACAAGGTAATAAGCCTAAAGCTTTGCGAAAAGCTTCAAACTTTTCCCGTGGAAGAGCTTTGGTGAATATGTCTGACACATTATCTTGTGTAGGCACATATACCAAATCATTATCTCTTGCATGAAGGTGCTCTCTCACATAGTGGAAATGCACCTCAACATTAGGGGAAAAATGGAACCCTGAATGGGCCTTTTAGATTAAGGAGTGATTAGTGATGGACCAATCAGAAGAGGGTGGTGGCCACAGTCTATGCCCTATAAAATACTAGGCTGAAGGGGGAAGAGGGGACATATTTCTCCCTTATTTAATGAGCTGCCTCTAGAGAGAGAAGGAATCTCGTAACTCAGTTGGGCCCAAAAATTCTAAATTTCTAAAAAGTTAAAAAACTCATCATAACACCTGAAAATGGACCCCCCATTACTTTTTAGGGTCAAAAGTACTCTTTTTGACCCCAAATTCAAAATCCGTGCATGTTTTGAGCTAAAAAAAATGGGTTTTTTAAAAAATACTCAAAAAAGAGTTATTTCCCTCCTAAACCTCACATTTTCATACCCAGGTCCCACAAAGTCATCTTTTCCCACTACTTTCACTCTGTAGCACACCATTGAAGCTCCTGTTTCTACACTCCAACCTACCTGCATCTCCTATCTCGAATTTCTATTGTAGCTTGAAGACCTTTAGCTTCAATGGCAATGGCTAAAGCTTCTAGGCAACCGAAAGATGAAATCCTCACATTAAGATGTCACAATATCAAAGCCACAGATGGATAGTGGCTATCACATGAGTACTCCAAAGGTGCATGGGTGTACATGCATGCAACCCTCTAGAGTTGGGCATCATCGAGTTAGAGATCGTGGAAACTTAGATCTTCATTGGAAGGGAAAGTTACTTGGCTTCAAGAAGCACAGAGACAATGGGATGGTTGCTATCGTACAACATGTTTTTACAATGGCAACTATGAAACTTGAAAACTCTAGTAGAATGAGATATCCTGTGAATTGTAAGTATTACTCTACAATATTTTATGTTTTCTTGTGTCGGATATATTTCTGAACTATTTAGATATGTTTTTGTTTGTTTCAGATATATTTCCTTCTACTTTGGTGGAAGAGCAACCACTTCATAGTCTTACAGGTACTTTCCAGGCATTGCATGCAGATTTTGGTGCACTAGTCTTTCCAAAAATATCTCTTGCTCAACTTTACCATGATAGAGTTTTCTTTTACACACATAAATATGTTGTACCCTCTACAATGAATGGTTTTGGAAGGTTAGGGAGAATTGAAGTACATTCTCTTCTTAGCTTGGAGTGGCCAAAACCTGATATATGGTCCGTACCATCTTTGAAGCAAAAGATGGTAATGGATATACATAACTCTTTGAAATTCACAAAAGTGTCTAGGTCTATAGGTTTGCACTGGTCTTTTCCCATTCATTGTTTTGTATATTTATTCCAAGGATTCTCATTCCACCATGTTCATGTGTAAAGATATCACATATGAGCAAGTCGAAAGTCTTCTTGGTGAAGATTGGGGTTTGATAGAAGGAATTGCAAAAGGTGATAAATATCTTTGTAAAATAGGTGGAACAGGTATAGGATTTTGATATTTGAAACAACGTACTTTATTATACATCAAATTCTACTATGATCGTTGGATGTGCAAACTTGGCAAATGGATACAATTTCAAAGTTCAAAGGGATCTTTACATTCATTTGAAATAAAGCTTAGATTGCCCAATAATGAAACAGAAACTATTTTAGTGAATAATCATTGGACCTTGGCTAATCTGAGAGAACACTTGATGATTATGGGGTTTGAAGGACTAACTCAATCCAAACTCAAAATTCAAGGACATAAGGTGAGAAATGTTTCCTGCTTTTGTTAAATTAATCTTTTCATTATTGTTTATTTTACTTTAATGACTTCAATTTCTTGCAAATTGATTACAGGTGGACAGAAGAATGGAATACAAAATGAAAGTCCCTATAGATTGGAGCAAAGATGGAACAAAACTCTCATTGTCATAGTTCTTTTGCAACCCGATAATGTCACTTCTTGGGCCCTAGTCATTGTATCTCATGGGTTTTGCACTTTCAAGAACCTTGTAAAAAGTAGGACAATCGATTCATGTTAGATATTGTATATACCTTCTTCTCTGATACCTTCTCTCCTACTAAGATATCTAAAAATCCTCTTGATCTAGAATCGGTCTAGAAAAACTTTACATCATGGATGAGCATCCCAAATTTTGTGATGCCTTCTTGCATTTGCAAGCACTTCAAGTTGTACAATCATTGATACCAATAATTTGTAAATTTTGTAAGATTTGATATTTGTAATGAAAACATGTCTACTCTCATATTTTTGTAGTCTACAACTGTGCATTTATAATTTCTCTTGGTGATTATTCAATTTTTGCTTTTATATAGAGTATGTTCAAGTTCACAATAATTGACATTTTATTGCTTAATTTTCTCAATAGATGATCATTTATGAAGTTTGAAATTACGAAGGATATAACTAAAAAAGGCCATTCATGTTAGATATACTCAATACTTACTCCTCAAGTACCACAAATGATCCATGGTGCTCTAAGTTATAAGGCCCCCATTATGAGGAGAAACCACTTTGAGAGTACAAACATCCATGGAACCTTAACTTCTAAGCTAGATGAGTTTTATATGTGAAAATTTATGGTAATAAATGGTCTTTGTGATTGATTCCATGAGGTAAGTGGGGCATAAGAGTTTTGCCAATTTGAATGCCATTCAAGCTGAAAATAAAGGCCCTCTGGTGCCATGGAATTTCCCCATAGAACCTTAATGGGAGGAGTTCAAAGGGGGATTTCTGCCTTATGTGGGATATAGAGGCACAACAAGAATTCTAGACATGAGGATATTATCCTAAATTATATTTTGCAAACTATTTTATCTCATGTGACTATGTTTGTTTATACTGGCTCCCATTGTAGAAGTTGTATATGCATGGATCACTGTAGAGTAAGTGACTTGTTAGAAATAAGTTCCACGGCTCTAAAAATCTAAATAATAAAGTTTCATATCTACTAAAAATAAACTTGCATGGCCTCAAAAGTATCAAAAAAGAGGAGCCATAGAAACATGGGATATGTCTTTGCAAAAGTTTTGTAGAGTCCTATTGTGTGTTTCTATGGATGAACTTTTTTTTTGCTTTTGAGGCCATGAAACTCATTATGTGCTCAACTCAATTTACCAATGGAAAAATGAGTTTGTAACCATAAATGATTTGCTCTGCACACATAGCATGTTGACTTGAGTGCATATGATTGTGAACATATGATATAGATCAATGTGGAGTTGAGCATGTGTAATAAACGTTATGAAAAAGTATATTACCAATGAGATAATTCACATTACAAAACATCTCTTCAAGAAGAATGATCACATAGTCATATATGCTCCTATCTAGTTCTTGGGTTGCATAATTTCCCTAAAATTTGCAAGAAGTAATACTTATTTCCACCATTTGATGACCTTGCATGACCTCAAAGCACCAAAAAAGGTTTATATCTCATGAATGGTTTAGATTTTGGAGAAATGGATGCTACCATCACGTCCGAAACATGCAAAAACCCTAAGATTGACTGTTTATTTGTCTAATTCTGACATCTAGAGCCTTGGTAACCTGAAAAAGCACCAGAAAAGGGGCAGCCACAGAAACGCGGGATAGGCCTCTGCAAAAAGGGGCAGTCAATCTTAGGGTTTTTGCATGTTTCGGACGTGATGGTAGCATCCATTTCTCCAAAATCTAAACCATTCATGAGATATAAACATTTTCATAGAATATATGGTTTTACAATGGTTTCCTTTGTGTTTATGACATCACCTCCCTCTCAAAGCCATAAGTTCCACAGGAAGTAGCTATGTAACTGCGAGATTTTTTGGAAATTGAATCTTCATAGTTATTGGTCTTTTTAGAGTTCTTTATATGTTGTACTGGAACACAATGATGATTGATATCCATGATGGTACTAGAAAGGGTTTGTAGTATATCTAGCTAAGGAATCAAGGGCATGATTCTCATGATGGATAGTACTCCTTTTCTGACTCAGATGATGATCTTTTGATGTGGAATGGTGATCGTGGAAGTCTTAAACCCAGCTTGTATCTTCTTCCTAGGACATTTGAATATGATGTGGTTAGTGACAATACAACTCCTTTCTTTCAAACTTTAGGTTCATGGACCTTATTATATGCACAACCTAGTTGAACAATGCAAATACTAGTTTTGATTATAAGGGATTTGTTTTGCACACATACAATCTTTACGCAAGTGGATACAATTATGAACATATGATATAGATCAATGTGGACTTGAGCATGTGTAAGAAAGATGATGAAAACTAGATTATCATAATGGAAATGTGATTTTACAAAATGTATCTCTTCAACAAGAATGATTACATAATCATGTATGGTCCCATCTAGTTTCTTTGGTTGTAGGGTCATCATCTTCATATGAGCTACACACAAGTCAATATCTTTCAAAATAGAAGTAAGGAATGCATATCCTTCCTCTTGGATGGCTTGAAGTGCTATTGATTATATCCAAAGTCTAGTGCGTTAACTTTGAATCACTAAGGATCGATAACATTTGCTCACTTTTTTGTTGCTTTTGCATTAGGAGAAACTTTAGGTTGTGCTACATATGATCTATGATGTGGTTGGTAGTTCTTATTCATTTTACATCTATGCCTTGATTGACATTGTGACACAATTAATGGCATATGTTTCTTTTCTCATATGTGGGTAGTATTCTTTGACCTTATAGTAGTGACTTTATAGCCTCTACTTGATATGATGTTGGAATATGCATATGTTTCATGATGATTCCTTGAAGCTCTCCTTTTTGGATGACTTGGAATGGTTACTTCATGCATGTTTCATCAGCCATGTTCCATTTGGAGGTAGATTGAGTTCAAATGGTTCACCACCAATGATTAGTGGATCTATTATTCCCCTTTGTGCATGTCCTTAGAATCTTTTTATGAATGGTCACATCTGTGGCAGTTGATCTTCATCATGCTCACAAGAATGATTCTATGGATGAGGGTATGAACTATTTTGATATTCTTAATCGACTTCACTCTGTCATATGAGCCACTCTATGATTGTATGGTGACCTCAGTTGCATGTAGACCACTTCATCCTCTGTGATGGAGCTTCATCCAAGGTGGTCATTATGTACCTTGAGCATGGATAGGATATACCACAAAAACTTGTTAGTATAAAATAATCAATGATGCCTCTTATGTAACTTGAGTTCCAAGTTGAACCCTAAAACACTTTTTGTGCATGACATTGACCATGATGCAAAGGACTTGTTGAAAACCTCCAATTTTCACTTGCAATGTTGTGTTGTAATTTCATGAAAACATTTCTAATAGTCAAACTCTTGCAAAAGTGGTTTGAAGAAAAGCAAGTGAGTATTATTCCAACTAGTTATACCACTAATATGACATGTACTTTTTAAGAAATTACTATTAGATCTATAGTGGGAATTTTCCATCACTACTGTACTAGAATCTTGACTGATAAAAATCGATACATCAAAATTCTCCATATGACAATACAACATGTAATATTTCAATGAATAAAATGAGCAAAATTCAAAGAAACAAACAACATCTGAATGTAGAATGTACCTTACCTTTCGCTATTCCAAGTCATTGATGATTAGTATCTTTAATATGAATTTGCGCCTATCACCACAACATGTAGAAAAAAGATAAACATATATAAAATCAAATTCAAAAGGGATATGAAAAGAAAATTAGTAGAGGTAGATTTTATTCTAGAATAAGAACATTGATTTTTGAAGCCTCTATAGATTAAAAATTTATTTATTTATTGTTTTGTACAAACAAAAGCATAAAAATTTATTTATTTATTGTTTTGTACAAACAAAAGCATATGTATATGAGTTCTTCATAAACTAAGGATATGATTTCTTCATTGACTCCTTAGTCATGGTTGCATGCTAAACATACCTAGGCATATTTTCTTTTATTTGTAAGTACTATGTGGCAATATCAATCATGTCCTCTTTATAATTCATGTTCCTAATGAATAAGTTCTATAATCATGGAGAAATGCTTCCACACACATTTTCCTATTCATACTGTGTAATATTGGTGTCATTCTTTTGAAAAGAAGGAGAAGTAAGAGAAACTATTAACAATTTAAAGTGCTTCTTTGGTGTTGATGAAGCACTTATTTCTTAGATGAGTTACCTATGCAAAGGAAATATTGGTTTAATTCTTTTGAAAATATGAGAATCAAGAAAAATATATACCTCATTAGAAGAATATGGTGTCTGTGTCCTCCCACTCCACATGAAAGAGCTTCCAATGATGGTATTGTGTGCTTTTCCTCCTGAAAAATAGTAGATGAATACTGGAAAGTAAAATGAATAGTACATCTTTGATCACAAAGAAAGAATGAACCACCTACTTGGACATGAATAATTTCATCTCATGGGAGAAAAATTTCTTTGTGAGTGATTCTATTATTGTTACATCTTCTCCTTGGAGGAAATTGTTCGAGTACCCCATGGTTGCTAGAGTTCAAGAGGTAAGAGAGAGAAAGATAGAAGAGAATCAAAATAACATATATAATGGACTAAGAAGTATATGTACATAGAGAAAATTACTTTTTTGATATGTGTATGGGTCAGGGTGAGGTTTTCCATTCTATGTGAGTGAAAATGATAAAAATTTGAAAAACTCATTTTTTGAGGTAGGGAAAGTTACGAGTTTGATGATGTGGCATTTTACTTTTGGAGCAGTTTGAAAAAAGAACTATTTTGAGTGAGTTTATTAAAAAATCCATAAAAAAAAGTAACTTCTGACATGTATATTAAGAAATGGGCCCTTTTTAGTAAGCAATAACTAACTATGTGACTTTTCAAAAAAAAGTCATTTTTTTATTTACAAAGATGGACGGATTTGATGATGTGTAAAGTTGAATCTCTCTCTCTTTCTTTTACAGAAGAGAGAGATGACCGTACTTGGGCCTAAAAAAAAGCCTAGTCTTGCCTACTAAAAAGTGCTTTATTAAATGCACTTTGTTCCCTCAAGCAAGAACAAGATTAGGCTTAATCCCTTAAAATTAGGAATCCTTACAAGGCCCATGCAGGGTTCATTTTTTCCTCTAATGATATGTTTGGTCCGTGCATGAAACATTGGGTTTCGTGCAATAGCCAAAGCACTATGACTATCAGTGAGAATATGCGTATCAGCATCAATCTCCATGCAAAGATCCATCAATAGGCGTCTTAGCCATATACACTCCACTGTAGCTGTGAAAACTGCCCTGTACTCAGCTTCACAACTTGATGTTGCCACTGTAGGTTGATTCTTACTCAACCAAGATATGCATGAGTCTCCAAGGAAAAAGCAATTACCACTAGTGGACACGCGAGTATCATAACAACCAGCCCAATCACTATCTGTAAAAGCATGCAAGCATGGCTGAACATCTCTGCCATAAAAGAGACCTAAGCTCAAAGTGCCTCGAAGATATCTAAACACATGTTTCACTGCTTGCCAATGCTTAGTGCCAGGGCTATGCATGAATCGACTCAACTGGGAAACTGCATATTGTATATCCGGCCTTGTGTTGCATGCATATATAAGACATCCCACAGCTTGCTGATAAAGAGAAGTGTCAAATGCATCACTGGAATCCTCAACTGAGAACCTAAATCCTGTCTCAACTAGTGTGGAAACTGGCTTACAATCCTCAAAATCAAAACGCTGAAGTAATTTTTCAACATACTTTGCTTGATGCATAACAATTCCCCCCTCAACGGATACAAACTGGATGCCAAGATAGTAGCTCAAAAAACCAAGATAAGTGACATCAAAAGTATGCTGCAAATCAGCCATAAGAATGTCAAGTTTTGCATCACATGACCCAGTCAAGAGTATGTCATCGACATAAAGAACAAGCACTATAAGATCAGCCCCATTTTTACGTACATAGAGTGTGCTTTCAATCGGACTACATGTGAAGCCAAGAGCAATCAAGTGCTTATGTATTTTGTCATACCATGCACGTGGAGCTTGCTTGAGACCATACAAGGCTTTATGCAAGCGACAAACCATATGCTCTTTCCCTTTCATAGCAAATCTAGGAGGTTGCTTCACATAAACCTCTTCTTGCAAATCTCCATTCAAGAAGGCTCTTTTTATGTCCAATTGATGCACTTTCCAACCTCGATGGGCAACCAATGCAACCACTGTACAAATGGTAGTCATGCGTGAAGTAGGTGCAAAAGTTTCCTCATAGTCAATGCCATATTGCTGTGCATATCCTTTGGCAACCAATCTTGCTTTGTAGTGATCAATGCTACCATCATATTTTCTCTTAATCTTGTAAACCCACTTTGTGCCAATGACATTCTTTCCTTTTGGCAATTCACATAACTCCCAAGTACCATTCCTATGTATGGAATCCATTTCTGATTGCATAGCACTCATCCATTGTGGATCGTCACATGCATCTTCAAAAGAAAGTGGCTCTTCATTACATGCTGTAGCAATAATAGAATAATCCACAAAATTACTTGATGCATGGTGAGAGCTTGATCTTGTTCTACCAAGTAAAGGTGCACTCAATTTGCTGTCCTGCAAAGTTTGTTTTAGCCACTTTGGCATGGATTTTGCACTCTTGATAGACATGCGTTCATTATGTAATACATCTTCAATATGTACATCATGCGTGGGCTGAATTTCATGCTCATTTTCAGCCATATTTTGACGCAAATGTTCAGCCATATGTGGCTGGAAATTTCCAACAGTTTTGACATTTTTTTGGCTGAATTTTTTCAGCCATGTTTGGTTGGAAATTCTCTGCATTTTCAGCCCTATTTGGCTGGAATTTTTCAGCCCTTTGAACCTCAGTTGGCTGATCTACATGGCCATAGTCAAGTGCACCATTTTGGAACAAAGGCATGAGTGTACCGAACACATCTTGTGAGCTAACTATTGGTAGTTTTTTGCATTCAAGTAGAGGAAAAACTGAATTTTCAGCAAATAACACATCTCGCCTCACAATAATTGTGTTCGTCAATGGATGGTACAACCGATATCCCTTACTTTCAGCACTATAACCAACAAATATACATTTCTTTGCCTTGTCATCAAGTTTGTGACGTTGTTGTGATGGCACAAGAGCATATGCCAAACAACCAAACACACGCATATGACTAACCATAGGCTTATGACCATTCCAAGCCTCATAAGGAGTGATGACTCTTAATGCTTTTGTAGGGCAGTGATTCAACACATAGTTAGCACACATGACCGCTTCCCTCCAAAACTTATGAGGAAGATGCTTTCCTTTAACCATACATCGTGCCATTTCAAGTAGAGTTCTATTTTTACGCTCGGCAACACCATTTTGTTGAGGTGTGTATGGCACCGTACATTGGTGTGAAATACCTCTTTCACGAAGAAAAGCATTAAACTCATGTGACATGTATTCACCACCACGATCCGTGCGTAGAGTCAAAAGCTTTTGTGAAGAAAAATTTTCAGCCATAGCTAAAAATGCTTTGAAGCAAGAAAATACCTCATTCTTTGCTTTCATAGGATACATCCATGTATGGCGAGTAGCATCATCAATGAAGGTAACAAAATATACATGCTTCCCAAAAGATGGAGTCTTGACGGGACCACATACATCACTATGAACAAGTTGCAATTTCCTTGTAGTGTGTGTTTGACTATCTTTTGGAAAAGAAGCACGATACATTTTTCCAAGAATGCAACCTTCACATGCATGCTTTTCAATGGACTCAAGTGTAGGCAAGCCAATAACCATGTCTTTCTTTTGCAAGTAGAGCAAACTATTGAAGTTTAAATGACCAAAACGAGCATGCCAAAGCTCCATTTCAGCCATGGAAGAAGTATGAGCAACTAAGGCATTCGAGGCAGCCCTCTTGTATGTATCCATGCGATACAAACCATTACATAATGTACCGGGCATCACAATAACATCGCCATTGCTGAAATCATGAACCATACACTTATCATCAACAAAGTGTACATGAATTCGAGCTTTGGCAATCAACGGAACTGAAATTAAGTTCTTCTTGATACCGGACACATACAATGCATTTTTCAAGAGAATCACACCTCCATTTGCAGCCGTAAGCTCAATTTCTCCTACTCCAATGATAGGATAAGAGGCATTGTTTGCACACACCACATGTCCTCCTTTAGGTGCATCTTTCAAAGAGGCAAAAAATCTTTTGCATGATGTTATGTGCTTTGAAGCACCACTATCAAAGAACCAATCCGAATCAGCCTCACTCACAACCATACATTTAGAATGTAAAGAAGCATCATAATGACATGTAACAACACATGCCCAAAAATCTTGAGCCATGTTAGCTTCATCATTCTTTGCATTTGCTGAATTTTCAGTAATAGACATGCCCGATTCCTTCTTCTTTTTATTGTGTTTAGCAAGCTTTCTACACTCATCAATAGTATGACCAGCCTTCCAGCAACATTTGCATCTCTTCTTCTTTTGCAAATCACCATCATTAGAGGAATGAGTGGAAGAGGAAGCTTGAGTCTTTGGTGTTGATGAACCCAAAGCTGAACCATACTTGCTTTTCCCCTTTTGTGAGATAGCAAGTGCTTGCGTTCCCTCAATCAAACCACTCCTATTCACTCTAGATTGCTCTTCTTGCAAAAGAAGAGACACAACCTCATCAAATGCATACATATTAGGATTTCCTTTTGCAACCAAACAGAGTGTAGTAGCAAAGCTTTGAAAAGATTCCGGTAATCCTTTCAACAATGTAGAAATGAGTGATGCATCCGGAATGATCTCATCTATGTTTGCCAATTGCTCTTTCAAGTTCTTGATGCGTGTCATATACACATCCACTGACTCATTTTCAGCCATACATACATCTTCAAGTTGCTTCCTCAAGTATGCAACACATGCTTCATTACGCACGGCATACAAAGAAGCAAGAGTGTCCCATGCCTGTCTCGATGTAGAGCATGACCGAATGTGTGGAACTATATGACGCTTCACTGAAAGCACAATCAAAGCATGAGCTTGAGCATCTTTTCCATCCCATCTAAGATGCTCCTGTGTAGGTGGAGAAGGAGAAACCACTGTACTCGAAGAAGAAGCTCCATCTGTGACAGTAGACTGTGAAGTAGAAGCACCTCACAGTCTTCGATTTACATCTACCACTATGTTCCAAAGTTGTTTTGCAACAAGAACATGCTTCATCATGTAAGACCACATCGGGTAGTTGGTCCCATCAAGGTTATCTTCAGCTTGAAGCATGCCAAACAATTCATTGCTGCCCGCCATTTCACTAAGGAACAAGAATGTGACAAAATCTTCACTTTGACAAAAACTAAAATGAGTGCTGAAATTTCAGCTCACAAACCGTCACTCTGATGGCGATTCTGACTGCACGAATGGCTTCGAAATGGGGGTAAAACCCCAGCGCTCCTGCTGGAAATGCTCGCGGGCTGCTGGAATTCGCAGTTCTATGCTCCAAAGTCCATTTGCACTGTTAAAGTGCGCGCGCACTGCGATGCGAAAAATTGAAACTTGAGAAGAAGCTGAACCTGCTCTGATACCACTGTTGGGTGTGTGTAGAAGTGCGAGAGACACACGAGAAGCACACACAAAGAGCACAAACACAGCAAGACACACGGAGAAGACGATGGCTGGAATAGCTCTCTTTATTGATCGATGAACTGAAGTGAAGTAAGATCTGAATGATATCCCTAAGTACAAAGTACCACCACATATGAGAGTATCAAGTATGTGGTAACATGGGGAAAAACCCTCTAGCCATCACTAGAGTAAAAAGTGCCCATGTATAGGGAAAAGGTTCACATCAAAGCTACTCGAGGAACACATAAGTGTAACATACAAAACCACCATAGGAACTACTCCTTTTAACTTAGTGTACGGACATAATGCTATTTTGCCAATTGACTTCTTGATACCCACTCTGAGAGTCACAACAACTTATGAGTGGACGGGACATGAACTATTAGCTCAATTGGATCAAATATAGAAGTTACATGAAACTAGGTTGCAAGCTCTAGCAGGGATTTATGCTGCTAAAAGGCGGCAGAAGGCATATTTTGATGCTCATATTAAAGATAAAAATTTGAAGGGAGGAGATTCAGTTTTGGTTTATATGTTTAGCAACCCTGGATGGAGACGTATTGCCAAACTATATCAGCGGAGGTCGAGTGAAAAAAATATCTAGAGCCATTGAATGAAGAGATAATGTCACGATTAATAATGGGTAAAAACAGGCGCATGGAGGAAGAAAGAATACGAGAAGAAGCTAGACAAGAAGCACTAGAACAAATCAGAAAAAGAAAAGAGTGGATGAGAGAGAGATGAGAGATATCGACTAGGAGAGGAACTTTTCCCAATAGCTAATTTTAGAGCTACTGAAACCCTAGGTCAGCAAATGATGCAACCTTATTTGAACTTGGGTGCTGGAACAAAAGAGTACCACTTGGTGGATGCTCTCATTGATACTGGAGCCGCTATAAGCTATATCAAATTTTCATTGACCAGAAACTCAAGGAAGATTTATGTCCATCTAAGGCACAACTGATAGGAATGGGAGGAACAATTACTCAATGTATAGGCGAGATTACCTTACCTCTACATCTTGGAAAAAACATGATGGAACAGAAACTTTTAGTCTGTCATGATCAGGACTTATTAGAAGAACTCATGTTAGGTCAAGATTGGATATATGAATATGAAGTGACTATATAGTTGGCCCTAGGATACATCTCGGCCAAGATAGGACATCCTGAAGTATTCAGCATGCTAGACAAACGACCAATCAAGGCCAAAAGTATAGAACTGAGAACTCACTTAAATGAGCACAATGGCGAATGTATGTTCACTCACACTATGGAAACCCCTTCATCGAATACTTCATGTGAGGACACAACGAATCTCGATTGCACACGAATCTCTAATCCATTCAATCACATGATTAGTGTACTATCCAAAAACAGTCTCAATGAGGAACCGAGCACTAGAGAGACAAGTCAGCAAGCCTATTACGAATTTGCACACATAAGGATATACCCCGTTCCTTACACTAGACAGGCTTGGATCCGAAAGGATCAAGTGAAAGCGTATCTTCAACAACAGAACCACTCACGACATCTGAAGAACGCCAAAATAAAAATACACATCATTTTGGACACCTAGTTCCACACAGAATTGCTCGAGTATGGATTCCGAAGAAGGTGGTAGCTGCCCAGCCAGCCTGCACACAAATATGGATTCCCAAGTCATGTACTCAAAGGACAATCATCAAGAAGGACAAGTCAAGGCACAAGGAGAATCAGTATGATCTAAAGGCAAAACGACAGAAGATAAACCGCTACAGGATAGAGCATGAGTCTACATACGATTCACACGTCATTCCAAGATTCAAAAAGTAGACAAAGCAGAAGCACCACATGAGAAGCACCACATTCACCAGGAATGTAGGGAACACAATCTGTCCCAAAAGAATAAATCAAATTTGGATGCCGAAAGAAAAGATAAGCTGTATACTTTTACCAAATAATTCGAGTTGCACACATTTGGAGTTACCAGAACCCAAAGTATGCATGATATGGCCACATTACAAGGCCAAGCATTCGGTACATTTTTCTTCTATTTCAGGATAGTGAAGCACATGTCCCTCTCAAGAAATAGGAGAGAACTTGTACATAATCTAAGAAAATCATTCAAAAATTAATAACCGCTTCGACTATGAACTAACTTTTCTGTTTTCTTTTAGACAAAAAAAAAACATAAAAATATATGAAAGTATGAAAAAATCCCAGGTATTACCTTTCTCACACCCACGGGGAAGGAACGACACAATCCACTCGGAGAGTTGCCAAACTCAATGAGGATAAGTGAAAGATGATTCTTGATACCAGCTTGCCACTGATTTTTGATATATATTGAGTGCAGATGGCATCTTCTAATTCCGAGACTACGCAAGAAGAAGAGATCCAGCTTCTTCCCTTGGAATCAATAACTAAGGCAAGAGGTCATTGGTTTTTGGATGACCAACCAATGTCCGAACTCATTTTCATGGCGACCATCAAGATTATGGATAGGGATCACTACTTCCCTATCATGTCACAAGATTTCAAGACTATCATACACGGATTACCGCACATGACTGATGTCTGGACACAAGCAGGAATTGATGCATTCCTAAGACTGCCTATCTATATGCCAGATTTCCAGAGATGTATCCAAGTGATGAATACACTTCAGTCTGCATCGAATAAGGCATCAGTCCCGGAATCAAGGGTACTTGACAAAGTTGGTACTTGGAAAACAATTCAATTCACTCATGAGCTAATTAACAAAGCTTTTGGATTGAATCAAGAGGGACTCACAAATGTCAAAGATGAATGTCATGATCTGAAAAAGAGAACATTTTTGGAAATCAACCGAACGGATATTGAAGACTCTGTTCGCTTAGTTCACTAGCATTTTTGCTTTCCGAGTATGCATAGATACACAACACCTCAAAAGATTGTTGTGCAACTGCTCTCACATGCTATGAGACAAGTGGGAAATAAAGTAAACATGACTCCATATGTTCAAGACCGCCTATTTGAAGCAAAGAAGAAGTGGGGTCAGAAAAAGTTTCTGAATGGTAGTTCGGCCTTGACCCTACTCATTTATGAGGCATTGGACATGAAGAATTGCTTATGGTTGATGCCAACATCAATAGAGCTAGCGAAATATGCTAAGTCAACGACTGTTCCAAAGAAAAAGAAAATAGCCATATCTATTGAAGAAGTGGGAACCAGTTCAAAGAACCCATGAGGGAGACTAAACGCCTAAGAGAGGAAGAAGCTCAAGAGACATCACAATCAAAGAGGACCCATACACTACCAAAGATTTCCATGACACAACAACCAATATCGAAAAGAGACCTCTCCACAGCCCTAGAAGAAACGCATCAGTACATGCGGAGGCAAGTAAATTTGAACATTCAAGGCCATCATTACAGACAGACAAGCCAAGAGAAGAAACACAAAGATAAAGAACATACTCCAGAACAATCGGCGAGATACAAAGAATTAGGGTTCGAAGATTCGAGCTCTGATGAAGAATCTAGTCCAGAGAGGGACACCTTAGACACTGATATACGAACGGAGTTGAACCACGAAGAATGGACAGAAATAAATCAGGTAGAAGTCATACCTGACAATCAACAACAAAAAACACAACACCAGAAGGTACAAGCTGAACAAGAACACTTGATTCAGTTAAATGATCATTCAAAGATAAGCATCAAGGAAGTACCAATAACTAATAAAGATGTAGTGCCACCTATCAAAGAAGAAATACAAACTCCAGTTGACAAGGACTCAGGCCTACTACAAAATAAGGAGCCAACCGTGATTGAAGTGCATGATGATACACCTCAAGGTAAGATTGACCACAAGGAGGCTGAGCCAAGGATCCAACTTCATATTAGGCAGCCCCATGATACTACGTTGCACGTGGCACAAGGGAAAGATGTGACAATAGGAGTAGAACCTAGTATCCCTACCACATGGTTAGATGTGGATGCTACTCAATTGAAACCTGTTGTCAAGCAAATAATACAAACGGCCATGGACACGCAACAACAAATGATGGACACAGATGCAGATTACGACAAGGCCATGTGGGAAAAGAATCAGTTTCAAATCATGAGTGAGCAGTTATCCGCACAGCTCATCCAGGCCCAACAAGAAATTTTAGCCAAGGATACGGAGATAACCACAGTTCAAGAGCGATGCCATACACTGATGAAACAACAACATCAACTCCAGACACAACTTGCGAAATTACAAAGACAACATGAAGCTATTGAAGCAGACAAGGAGAGAATGAAAACTAGAAGCAATCTGCTCGAAAGACAACTTAAGGTGTATATGGAGGAAAACGATAGCTTACGTAGCCGAAATAAAGAACTGATGAAGGCATTGCTCTATGACCAACCTATCGAAAAACAAGAGACTACAGCTATTGACCAGAAAGAATTAAGAGATCAGATTGAGAAGTATGCAGAATTGCTGAAGCAAGAGCAGGCCTTAAGAGACGAATGGAAACGTAAGTACGCTCAAGAAACCACTAAGCTAAAAAAGCAGCTGAATATGGCCATTGGAAAACTTACAGTATGTTACAATGAAAATATGGATCAGATAGCAGAGATTGGTAATGAGTTACTTGCTACCAAAGATGCACTCCGAGCAGCTATGCAAGAAGTTAAAGAGAAGACTGAACGCATAGCACAATTAAAGACCAAAGCAGAAGAGAAAGCATCAATCGGGACACCAGTAGAGCCGACAAAAGAAAATCCTACTGACGAGGTAGAGGTATGTCCTCTATCTCCCCCGATTTATAATTCTCCAATAAAAGAACAGATGGAAGAACCACATGATGATCATCCAATGCCATACACTGCAGAAATAGGTCAGAAGGAACGGGCACTATTGGTGTCCCGGTTGATAGAGAATTTTGAAAATGAAGTGATCAAAGTCATGAAGGAGGCAAAAATAAAGGGCAAAGACTTGGAAACCATATTGAAGCCATTCAACATTTTGTATGGATTATTGAAAGAGAAAACAAGGCAATATATAAAGAAGATTACACAAAAAAATCCAGACGAGCAGTTGCACTTCAAAAATGACACATTCACTTATACTCAAGAAGAATTTGAAGCAGCACAGCCAGTATAGAGAAGAAAATTTTTGGAGAAAAATCCTACATTGCGGGTGCACTGGCAAGCAGCACCATACTTATTATAGGTAAATCCTTCATTTTGCCCAACACCACGTGGCCGAGACGCCAGGGAATTTTTGGACATGCAAAAAAATGGTGCTATCAATAAACAGTGGCTGAATTGTCTGCTACTTCCAAGCCCACCCCATAATTATCTACCAACGGAAGATTACATGGTAAAAACCATCAAATTTTGGCTACATGTTTACGCAACAGTACCCAATTTAACTATCAAAATGACGAATAAAATCCTCAGCATGATCCTTACAGTGTTGAGAGTGTTCAAGCATGCGGCCTATACATTTTTGAATTTCATTGGCATTAATCAGGGAACAGATATTCTCGTTTTTGACTTGTCTGTTATGCCTAGCCGACCCAGAATAATGGCATATTATTCTTGGCTGATGTTTTTACCAAGTACATATATGCAAACATTCAAAGAAGCCTTTTTCACAGGGTTTTTTGAAATTGATTCAGAAATCTTTTTAAAGATGTCATCCAACTTGAATGCCAGATTAGTGGCATATGAGCTAAGCTTCTTCGCTGACCACAGACAGCCGCCACATGATGGCGTGAAAGCAGAACAATGGAAGCAACTTATGATACGTGAAGCTAATCTGCTTAATGAAATAGAGCAAAGAGTGTACCGAACATACTCTCGTCGACTTCCAAAGCCTGTCGGGGACGACAGAGTTCAGGAGGGGGGCAGTGTTGAGGGAGAGTGAAGAAAAAAGAAGAAAAGAAGAAGACAAAGAAAGAAGCTTCATTAAAAAGATCATATCTGAAGATACATCTCTGCAAGAAGCCCCGCAGGGGCGCAACACCCATCTCTGCACAGAGCCCCGTAGGGGCACATATCAAGGAAAAGCACGTAGGTGGAAGGAGGAACCAGGGCCACGAAAGTATCCATGAAGAACTGCAAGAAGATATCCAACGGTTCCGAAACCACAAGAAGGTCCTTCAACATCTGGGTCTTTGGAAGGTCCAGATCGAAGGCTGAAGGATCACATCCTCATACCTTCCACTAGTGGCGTGCGTGGAAGTCCGATTTAACACAGCAACCCAAAAGTAAAGAGGTTATTGGTGAGCTAGACTACAAATATCACGTAGTCCATCTCCATGGGTTGCAGGCGAGCAAAAGAAAAGAATAGGAAACGCGAATGCATCAGGGCTAGAGGATGTAAAAGAAGAATCAAGAAGAGGCCATCAAAACTGAACACCTGTTTAACAAACAGGCAGAACTGACCAAAAGATGCATGCGGACAACAAACTGAAGACAAGAAGTAAAGCCTGTCAAGGGACGACAGAGACAAAGATGGGGAGAGTGTTGCATAGCAAAGAAGAGCACAACGCAGAGAAAAATACGGGCCCCAAAATTTTTCCAATTTGGACATCTTATTTTTGTATCATAATCATTTTGTAATATATTTTCCGATGTAAATGCAGTAGAGGAGTCCTCTAGATGCATCCCCACAGAAGATTAGTAGCTTACCCATGTAAATTAGTAGGACATTAGCCTTTTAGTGAATAAAGTGTCGGTATCTTGTGTGAAAGGACCATTTTTAGGGCACATGTATATAAGTCAATTTGTGACTCTTTGTAAAGACTTTTTGCCATTGTGAGAATCAAGAGCACAGAATTTCGAATTTGTGTCTTCTCCTCTCTGTATCATTTTCTTTGTGAGCTTGTATGCATGTGTGTTGCTTGAAAAGAGTGTTAGGAAGTGTTGTTTATCCATGAAAGTGTTTGTTTGTTGTGGTTAAGGTGTGTGTGAAATATAGGAAGTGCTGAAGTGTAGGAAGGTCATTCCTGTGACTCAATATTTTGCTCATAACTTGAAGTAGAAGCATCATAATTGAGTGAAAATACCACCATTGGATGCATCTTTTTGAGAGCTTCGAAAACCATATGCTATTTGCTATATTTGGAGTTCGGAGCTAAGAGAAAAGCTCAATTTACTGTTGGACACTGCTCCAAGTATTGTGACACCATAACTGACAGTTGAAGCTTGTTTGGAATAGTCTTTGCCTTGTTTGCACTCTTTGAGTAACTCATTGGCATTGATCATCACTTGAATGCATGTCCTCATACACTCGGCTAGGTTTTGATACTCATCGGATTGATAAATAAAGCATGAATCCCCACTATATGCACTTGAAGGGGGATTGAGGTATAGTCTCTTTCTCCGCAAGTCCCTAGGATTGTCCTTAGGTACACACTTACCTATGAAAAATCTTAGAGAGTGAGTATGTGAATGAAGGAGATTCTATGGACATGTTTTGAAAAAGATCAAAGATCTGAAGGAGCAATTGATTTTTGTTGATGAAGTCTTTCCATATAGTTCACTTGTGCAGGCTGTTCTTAATTGTCTTCGAGATTCATATCAAAGTTTTTCTTCTACTCTTTGATTGATGATGAATGCAATCCTCATGCCTTAAAGTATGAGTATTTAGTCTCTATTTTGTTGCAAGAAGATCATTCTAGATAGAACAATTCCATTATGCATGTTGTAGGTCAAGCTTTCCTAGCTACTTAGAAGGGCAAAGGTAAATGGAGCTCATCTAGTAGTACACAGAAATCTCTTCATGTTGCACAATCAAAAAAGGAAGACAAAGACAAGAAGAAAAGAGAAAAGAAGAAACAATTTTGCAAATGCTATAAGGGAAATGATCATGTCATAAAGAATTGTCCAAAACTGGCTGCAAAAGAGGCAAAAAAGAAAGAGTTTGGAATGGTTGTTGTAGAAGCCACTACCCCTAAAATAAAGTCTATTTAATGAGCATTTACTATTGTATGTGACTATGAGCCATCTTCTCATGAGTAGTGTGTGTCTGTAGTAGATTGAGATGTCTGATACTTTAATAGTGGGGCAACCAAACATATTACCTTGTAGTGCAGTTTCTTCAATTCACTTGAGACTTCCCTTATAGGGAGTATTGTGACATGGGATAAAAACTCATATTACCATGTAATGGGAGTTGGTAAGATGATTTTGACTACTACTAATGGTAGATCTTTCACATTGTCAGATGCTTTGTATGTACCAAGGATCAAGAAAAATCTATCGTTAGATTTTGCATTAGCCAAGATTGGCTTGATTGTCAAATTTATTGATGATAGGTGTACAATTCATGATCTTTCAAATGGAAATGTTATTAATGATTCTGGCATTTTATGTCATGGATTGTATAAGTTCATAGATAATGCAAAATTTGTAAATGATTTAGCATGTGGAGTTCAAGATTCTTAGACTATTGTAGATGCAAAGCTTTGACATGCATGCTTTGATCATCTAAATTTTGCTAGTTTTCTATTCCTAAAGAAATCTAAAATGGTGTCCTCTCTACCCAAACTTGAGGCACCTTGTAAACATGTTTGGGAAGGCTGTATTTTGTGCAAAATGTAATGTTCATCTTTCCCAAAAGATGGTACAGTTTGAGCTATGCATAAATTGTAGCTTGTTCACATTGATGTGTATGGTCCTATGCAAACACCTTCCTTTGTGAATTACCTTTACTTTGTGACTTTTATTGATGATTTCTCCAGACATGCATGTGTGTATCAATCAAATGCAAAGTCCAAAGTGTATATGTGCTTCAAACAATTTTTGGTTCTGGCCAAAAATCTATCAGCATGTAAATTGGGCACTCTCCATTCTGATTGAGGGGGGAATGCATGTATTCAGATTTTTAATGCATTTTTGGCTATGCATGGGATAAAACATCAGTGTATAATGCCATATACACCTCAAAAAAATGGAATAGCTGAAAGAAAGAACACGTCTTTCATGGAGATGGTGAGGTGTATGGTGAAAAGTCAGCCTTTACCATACAACTTTTGGCTTGAGGTTCTTGTGTGTGTAGCATATGTACTTAACAGATGTCCCACCAAAGCACTGCAATCTATCACTCCATATGAGGCTTGGCATGGTTGCAAGCCATCTTTTGCTCATCTATGTGTCTTTTGTTGTCTGGCATATGCATTAGTTCGTGAACAAAAATATAGGAAATTCAATGATAAAGCAATGAAATGTATTTCTGTTGGGTATAGTTCTGCGAGCAAAGACTATTGTCTCTATTGTTCATAGAATAAACAAATTTTGGTTAGCCATGATGTTATTTTTGTCGAAGATGCAATTTAGACATTAATTTCATGTACCAAGGAGACTTGAGTTAGCTCTAGAGATGTGCATGACACTTTGTTGCCTCTTTTTATAAGTGGACAGTCAAGTGCTGGTCCGAATAAGGAAACTTCTCAGCCTTTTTAGGTTCCACATGATGATGTGAATCATTCCATTTTTTATGAAAATTTACATGATGCACTTGTTGATGAGAGGTCTCATATAGAGGAGGCAAAAACTATGCCTAAATGGCTAGTGCATACTTTGAGAGATAGAAAATTAGATGCACTTCTATCATATCGTACTTGCTCATGCCATCATAGGGCTTCATTTGCATCAGATTGCTATGGAATGGCTGCCTCTAGTCTTTGTGATGCAAATGAGCCTATTTCTTTTGATAAAGCACAAAATTCAGAAAATTGGATAGATGCTATGCAATGAGAATATGATGTTATATGAAGAATGGTACTTCATCTTTATGTGATTTTTCTCTATGCAAAAATGCCATTGGCACTAAATGAGTATACAACCTGAAACATAATGGTGATGGAATAGTTGATAGGTATAAGGCTAGTCTCATTGTAGAAGGTTATGCGCAGAGAAAGGCATTGATTTTGATGAGATCTTTGCACCCACTTGCCAAATGACCACCGTTCAAAGCATCTATGTAGTTGCAACTCATCATGGTTGGACATTAAAACTGCATTTTTGAATGGTGACTTACATGAACAAGTCTACGTATTTCAGCCCCATGGTTTTGTGCAAAAAGGGCATGAAAAAGAAGTACATAGCTTGAAAAAGACATTATATGGTTTGAAGCAAGCACCACGTGATTGGTATGAAAAGATACATGTGTACTTGATTGCACATGGTTTTGAGAACAATCCAACTAAAATCACCTTATATGTTAAGTGTGCAGATGATATACTTCTGATCACTGTTGTGTATGTTGATGGCATGCTACTCATTGCTCTTAATGAAAGGGATATTTCTGAATTTAAGGCTGATTTGCATGTTTCTTTTGAGATGTCAAATTTGGGGCATTTGCATCATTATTTGGGCATTGAATTTCTAGAAGTTGATGGGGCAATAGCTTTGTGTCAAAAAAAATACATTGACACATTATTGCAGCATTTTGGCCTTGAAGATTGCAAACCTATTGCCACTCTTGTGGAAACTAGTTTATGGTTGAGTCTTCATGATGCTAGAGATGAATTTGATGTTGTTCTCCATCAACAGACTATTGAATGCCATATTTGCTTATGGATAACTCGCTAACTCGACCTATTGTTGTCTCTTAGAAGAGATTCATAAAGGGTAGATCTATACTGGAGGCCATTATTGATGTGTGGGAAGGCCTAGAATTCGCTAAAGAATCTTCACAAGATGTCATCTTCATCAATGTCGATTTTGACAAAGCATACGATCATCTGGAGTGGGACTTCATTTTGCAATCTATGAAAGATATTGGTTGTGGCTCTAAATTCATCAACATGATCTCTATGCTTATGAGGAATGTGAAGGGTTTCGATGGCGATGTGCCACAGTGAGCTCTCCTTATCGAGAGCTCCACGAAGATATCCTCGAAGTAGAAAATGGACCTCCTAAGGCCACACACGGTACTCTGCACAGAGACTACAGAATACGTAGAAAACACAGTACACAGGGAGAACGAAGATAGACCTCTTAGGTCTTACGAATGTGATTGAACTTACAGTCTGTAACTGACGATGCCACTATATGTTTTATTAAAGAATATATATAAAGAAGTGTCTAGTGGCCATTTGGCCTTTCACATGGACACCAATGGTAAAAATCTCTCACTAAAGGCCAATATGGCCAAAGTAACTATGGGAGAAAAATAAAGAATGATAAAGAATACCTGAGTTTAAGTATACAAACTATACCTCCCACCTGATGGGCATGTTACACAGTATACAAGTAACTATGTAAGATCATGAATCAAGTAACCCCCATCAAGTGACAACAGTGTCGAAAGCTATCCTGTGGTAGAGCTTTAGTCAAAGCATCTACATCATTATCTCAAGTATGAACCTTCTCAAGAATAATGTGCTTAGTGGCTAAGCAATCTCGAATGAAGTGATACCTCACCTCAATGTGATTGGTCTTTGCATGATGGACCGGTTTCTTAGCCAAAGCAATGGCACTCTGACTATCACTGAGCAAACGAGGTACATGCTGAGGTAAACCCTGTAGAGAGTACGCATGCGGAAGCAAAATGAAAAGTAAAGTACTCTTACAAACACTCATGTGGATTAGAAATGAGGTTTCCAAGAGCATGGAGTAGGCTCCTCAAGCTTCTAACGAAGTACAAATGAGGGGAGAGGCCCTCCTTATATAGATTTGGGAGGGGTCGCAAAAGTACATCATATGTGGGATATGTCTCCTGAAAGGAGAATGAATACAACTAGTAGGAGCACATGGCAAGGTACCCAAATACAAAGGAAATACAATATAAAATGGAAATAGACTAGAAATGGAGTGCATCCTAGATACAAATGGAGATGCACTCATGCAGATACAAATGTAGATGAAGTAGGAGCAATCATGTCATCAACACCCCCTTTGCAGCTCCATTTTGGAGCGACTGAATGCTGTAGAGGTCCACCAAGCGTTGAAGTGGTACTGGAGGTAAAGCCTTCGTGAACATGTCCGCCAGGTTCTCCTTAGAGGTACACTACTCCATAGTAATCTCTTGAGATATGAGCTTCTCGCGGATGAAGTGGTATTGGATCTTGATGTGCTTCGTCCGAGCGTGGAACACTGGATTCTTGGTGATGGGCAAGGCTGACCGACTATCCATGCGAATGCATGTCAGAGTATCTTGCAAAACACCAATGTCAGATAATAAATGTCGAAGCCAGATGGCCTCACATGCTACAAAGCTGGATGCTCGGTACTTGGCCTCGGTAGATGAGAGAGCAACTGTAGGTTGCTTCTTACTTGCCCAAAAGATAGATCCTGAGCCAGGCAAGAATATATACCTAGAAGTAGACCGTCGAGAATCAGGATCACCAACCCAATCTGAATCGGAATATCCAGCGAGTTCGATGCCCCCTCTATACCAAAGACCATGATGTTGGGTGAGGGCAAGGTATCGAAGTAGTCTCTGAGCAGCATCCCAATGAGTGTGATGAGGCTGATGTGCAAACTGACTGAGTATACCAACTGCATAAGCAATATCTGGTCTAGTGTTGGCAAGAAAGAGTAATGAGCCAACAAGCTGCCGATAGGTATGCACATCCACAAGTCATGATGAGTCCTCAAGTGTAAGCTTGATGATTGGATCAAGTGGTGTAGAAACTGAGCAACACTGGTCCATGTTATATCTGGAAAGTAGATCAGAGCAGTACTTCTTCTGTGATAGGAATATAACTTCTTTTGTTTGCCAAACTTCCATACCCAAGAAGTAGTGTAATAAACCAAGATCTATCATAGAGTACTTAAGGTGAAGCTGTGTGATGATAAACTAGATGCGTTCTTCGTCTGAGCCTATCAAGATCAAGTCATCTACATAGACAATGATGATGGCTATGTGTACCTAAGTCAAGAAGACTCAAGGACTTGTGCCAATGAGACTGTACCTCGATTGCCACACAAGTGCATATAGTGGGAAATCAACACACATTCAAATGTCAATCCGATCAAACGACCTAACCAAGTGTATGAGGACATGTGCACACATGATGGAAAATGAAGTGGTTAAGCTATCATGCATGAGAAAAGACTAATCCACCTCTCAAGCTCACTGAAATCCTGAAAGTGTTTGCCGCGATACCTCTTACATCAGTCTTCAGTAATTTGAGGATTTCTCCCAGCTCAGAACTCCGAATATAGTCAATAGGTACTCCTTTCGAAGCTCTTGACGAGACGCATCTATTGGAAGTGGCTTCACTTGATTCTCACAACTCTGCTTCAAGTTATGGCCAAAATAGTGAATGGTGGGAAGCATCCACACTCACGCCACAACTCCTACAAGCTCACACACACACTACAGTAGCTCAAAAACAGTGGGGAGGGGTAGACAACAGTCCTACACACACATTCCAAGCTTTACACACACATACAAGATCAAAGAGAAGATAGAAATCTGCAGAAAAGAGGCAAATTCGAAATTCAGAAGAGCTCCCTCTTCACAATGGCAAAAAAATGTCTACAAAGAGTCACAAAGTGACTTATATACATGTGCCCTAAGTTTGGTCCTTTCACACAAGAAACCGGCACTTTATTCACTAAAAGACTAATCTCCTACTATTTTACAAGGGGTATTTTACAACAACTTGGGATTATGCGACTAGAGGACTCCTCTAGTGCATTTACATGGCTTGAGGGAATTCTTGAAGACCACGAAGAAGAAAAACTATGCCCATCATTTTAAAAATTTTGGGGCTCTACTCTTATGCTCCTTTGCTCTGCAACACTCTTCCCCTCTTTGTCTCTATCGTCCCTTGACAGGCTTTACTTCTTGTTTGTCTCGATCAGCATGCGCATCCTGTGGTCAGTTCTGCTTGATTCTTGATCTTGCATTACGTTTTAGAGGCGCTCTGATTTGTCCTGGTTTCACATATCGGACCTTAGTGTATTACTCGAAGCCTGTTAATTTGGTTTGCCATGCACGCCATCAGTGCACATATGAGGATGTAGCTCGTAAGCCTTGATCTGAATCCTCCGTAACTCAAGAGGTTGAAGCACCCTCATATGGAATACTTGTTGGCCCTGATTCCTTCCTTCGGCTGCGTGCTTTTCCTTGGTGTGTGTGCCCCTGCGGGGCTCTGTGCAGAGATGGGTGATGCGCCCCTGCGGGGCTTCTTGCAGGGACTTGTTCTTGTCATGTTTATTTCTATTGAGCCATTCTAGACTTTGATTTTCTTCTTCTTTTCTTTTTGCTCGATTGTCCCTCTACACGTCCCTTCTCTTGAACTCTGTCATCCTCGACAGGCTTTTTGTGGTGATGCGTGTATGTTTGTATTGCTTGTTGCTCTCTGTTATTTAGCAGGTTCACGTGACAAAGCATAAATTCCTTCCATTGTTTTGACTTGACTCCGTCCTCTGGTGCCTGCCTATGATCAACAAAGAAGCTCGTTTCATAAGCAACTAGTCTCGCATTCAAATTGGAAGTCATTTTGACAAAAATTTCTGAATCAATTTCAAAGAAGCCGGTGAAAAATGCTTCTTCGAAGGTTTGCATATATGGGGATGGCAAAAACATTAAGCGAGAATAATATGCCATGATAGTTAGGCGGCTTGGAATAGTGGATAGATAAAAAATTAAGGCTTCTGATCCTTGCGTAATGCCAATGAAATTCAAAAAAGTGTATTTCGCGTCTTGAAAAACTTTAAGGACTGTGAGCATCATGCTGAAAATTTTATTGGTCATTTTTATCGCTAAATCTGGTACTGTAGCATATCTGGCAATCCAAAATTCCATAGTTTTGACCATATATTCCTTTGTTGGTAAGTAATTATGTGGTGGAATACGTAACAGTGGATAATTGAGCCACTGATTATTAATACTGCCCTGGCGCTGGCCTTCCCAAAAATGCGTCCAGGAGAGTCTGCGGGGCACAGGACAAAAAGATGGATTTACTTGAAGCTCGTACGGTGATGCCTCCCACTGTACCCGCAGCGTAGGATTCGTTTCCAAAATTTTCCTTCTCTAAACGGGATCTGCCTTCTCAAATTCTTCCTGTGTATAGTTGAAGGTATCATGCCTGAATTGGAGGTTGTGATCCGGAGCCTTATTTGTCGTAGACCTTATATAATGCCGCGTTTGCTCTTTAAGTAGGTCGTATGGTACATTGAATGGCTTCAAAATTTGCTCTAATTGTTTGTTGTCGATTTGAGCTTCCTTCATGATCTTTATGATCTGATCTTCAAACTCAGCAGTGAGTTGGGACACCAGTAGTGTCCGTTCTGGTCGGCTCAGTTTTGCAATTTCTCGAGTATTAGGTTCAATTTGAACCTCCTTTTCCTCCCTTATCGGTGAATGATATGAGGGGGGAGATAGAGGACATACCTCATTCTCCACAGTAGCCTCTGCGGACTTCGGAACTACTGGTGTCTCCTCTCTTCTAGTTTGTGCTAATTCATCCTGTAGCTGTTTGATCTTTTCTTTCTTTTGCTTGATTTCTTCTTGAGCCTGCAAAATTGTTGTTTTATTTTTTTCGATTTCCTCAGCTACAATTTCTAGTTGATCTGCATCTTCTTTACAATGTAAGAGGTATCTATTTTCAGCTTTTTTCCATTTGGCTCGTAGAGCGGCAATGTCTTCCATGTATCTTCTTTCCCATTCGGCCACGGTAGCTCTCTCCTTTGCTAGTGCATCTTCATACCTAGCAACTTTGTCCTCCAATTCTTTATCATGCTCTACTGGTTTGGCTGGCATTTCAATAGGTTGATCGCTTAGAAGCACTGTCATAAGTTCCTTGTTGCGTTGTCTTAAGCTCTCTGCTTCCTCCATGTACACTTTGAGATGAGATTCTAATACTTTATATTTTGCGGTTATTCGTGCCTTCTCAGCTTCATTGGCTTCTAATTTCCTTTTGACCTCCTGAAACTGTTCTTTCAATCTTCCATTCTCCGTCTCGAGCATGTTGTATTTCTTTTTGACTTCCTGAAGTTCATTTTCTTTTTCCCCAACTTGTTCTTTTACTGTCTTCAATTCTGTGGAAAGACTCTTACCCAATTTTTGAAGTTCTTTTTTGTCTTGCATGGCCTGGTCATAATCTTCATCAGCTTCAAGCATCAATTGTTGTGTATCTAGAGCAGTTCTAATCATGTCCTGCACCACGGGCTTGAGCTGAGCAATATCCACATTCAACCATGTTTTTGGTATACTTGGGGTTTCTCCCGTTTGTACATCTTTGCCTTTTTCCACATGGATAGTTTTGTTGTGTGGTTGTCGAATGTGTAATTGTATGTTAATATCCATTGGGGAGGGTTTGGCCACCACTCTGATAGGCGTGAACGGTTCCTCTTCTTCTATTGTGTTGTCCCGAGTCTGCTGGACTTGGATGTTTGATGTTTCATGAACTGATATGGTATGCTTTCCTTCCTGTTCTTCCTTCTCCTTTATGATGCTTTGATCAACACCGATGGGTTGATCATCCACCTTAAGGTCTTCTGCTTCCTTGTTGTATTTGACTTCATTCAATTCTTCCCACTGTCCATCATCTTTCGATTCACTTCGAATATCGACATCCAACAATGAAGTATTTGGCTCTTCTTGGTCCTCTGATACAGAACTAGAGTTATCCAAGCCAATCTCCCTATATCTATGGACTTTTGTGAGTTTGTTCTTTGTTTCTCTTGCTTGTTCTGACTGCTGATAATGATGACCTTGTACTGGCAGATTAATTTGCCCTTCTGTATATTGATGGGTCTCTTCTAGGGCTTTAGCTATGTCTTCTTCTGTTATTTGCTTCTGTCCTTCAGTAGTTGGGAAGCACATGGATTCTTTTGGTTGTTGGTGCGTCCTCTTCGGCTTGCTTGACTTCTCTTAGTCTTTTTGTGCCTCTCATTTTGGGTTGAGAGCTGGTTTCTGCCACGTCCACTATTCTTGCTCCTTTTTTCTTTTTTGGCACGGTGGCGACTTTGACATACCTAGCCATATCACTTGAGGATGGCATTTCCTGCAAATGTTCTCTTATGCCCACAGCGTGGTAAATCATGATAGTCAGGGCCGTGGTACCATTGAGGAATTTCTTATTATTCCATTGCTTCTTTGCCTCGAATAGTCGTTCTTGCACATAGGGATTCAAATTAACTTGATTTCCGATTTGTTTGATGGCATGAGACAATAATTGAACAATGAGTTTTTGTGGGGCCGTGTATCGATTCATGTTGGGGAAGCAGAAGTGTTGGTGAATCAGTCTGACTTCCTCTTCTATATCCACTCTGTTAATGTCAACAAAGGTACGTGTCTTTGCTCCACGACTCTCTTCTTTTATCATTGTGACACCGTCCTTTTCCCATCCGAATGCTTCTTTAATCAATTCATGTGTGAATTGAATGATCACCCATTCTCCTCCTTTATCCATAACTTTGGCTTCGGGCACCAGTGGATCATGTAGTGTTGGTTGTAGGGTGTTCATAACTTGCATGCATCTTTGGAAATCAGGTTTATATATGGGTAATTCAAAATATTTGTGGATTCCTAATTTCTTCATTATGGCAATTGTGGATGGTAACTCGTGTAAGACCCTGAAATCCTGGGACATAATCCGAAAGTGATGCTCCGTATCCATAATTTTTATGTTTTCCAAAAATAAATACTCCTCAACTGGTTGCTCATCTCTAAACCAATGTCCCTTCGCTTTCGTGAGACTCTGAGGAGGGAATTCCTGCATCCCCTCTTGTACTGTTGCTTCAAAATCTTCAGAAGCCATCTGCACTTGTAACGAAAAGTGCGTTAGCTTCAAAGGAAAGTATGTAGTTGGTCAATGCATTGTCATGATTATTGTCATTTTTCGCTCCGTTTCCCCATCATTCCATGAGTGAGATCTCTTACCACCTCTTTTTATTACTTTTCCTGAAAGAAGACAATTGTTAGTATAGCCGAAGCATTTATCGATGTACATAGTAAGTCTATTCCTATCAGAGTAAAGCTAAGATTTAATCTCTCTTGGAGAATGTGCACCACTAGTTTTATAATGTACATCATGTGCCGAATGCTTGGCCTCGTATCGTGGCCCTATTATGCATACTTGAGGTGCATTAAAGACTTCATGAGTGCAATGGGAGTTTTTGTTTATTCGATCGTCCACTCCTTGCGGTTGCTTGGGTTTCCAAATCCATTTCGTGACCACTAAGAGAGGTCGTTTTGTTTCTTTGATCCTTCCGGCTTCATGTGTTCTCTTTGCTTTCTCCAGTGTCTGATTGATATTGGCATTGCTTTTCCAGTTTTTTGGATGACTCTTATGTGGTTTTGTCCTTCGCCTGGTCTGATGTACTGCGTATTCCTTAGTACTTAGAGCCTGTTTAGCTGCTTGTGTGACCTTTTTGGGAATCCATATCTGATGTCGCGATCTTTGAGCTTCCATCAATGGTTTGGGAATCCATATCTGCAATAGTCCTCTTGATGTAGATTCAGGCGTAGTTGTCTTCATGATCTTTGCTTCCTTTTCAAGATTGGGTTCTGATTTTGCCTGGCTCTGCATCTTATCCTTGCGTACCCATTCGTATTTGTGTTGTCCTTCATATGAGTATTTGTTTGTGGCTTTCCAATGTTGCGGTCTTTTGGCTTGTTGAAGAGGTTTCTTACAGTTGGTTTCCTCATTGACTAGCTGTTCATCAACTGAATGTGGTGAATGCAACTTTTCTGGGGATTTCACATGGTCTGGACATCCTATTTCTTCTAGATATGTTTCTAAGATATTAAGACTCGAATTGTTCTCCAACTTCTTTTCCTGGCAGATCTCTGAACTCGCGATTGTGTTGGGTGAGAGTAAAGGTTTTTCTCCTAATAAACTGAAAATTTCCTTGTGCCCTATCTTGGCTGAAATGTAGCCTTGAGCTAGATGGATACACACCTCATTCTCAATGATCCAGTCTTGTCCTAGAATTAAGTCTTCCATTAGATCCTCATCTTTGCACACTAAGACTCTCTATTCCATGGAGGAATTGCCTAGGTGGAGGGATACATTTGTTGTTCCAATACATTCTAGGGTTTGACCTCCAATTCCGATCAATCGAGCTTTTGTGGGATTCAAATTCAATTGCAGATCTTTTACGATTCTATCTCGTATGCAACTAAGTCATGCTCCTGAGTCTATCAATGCGTCTATCAACTTGTACTCTGTCTTGTCGATCCCTAGGTTTAGGTAAGGTTGCGTTTTACACACACTTGTTGTATCATGGTTATCGACTTGGTAATTAGCCATAGGGATAGGTTCTTCTCCGTGGAGATAGCGTTCATCTCTTTGCCTAATCCATTCTTTCCGTTTCCTAATGCGCTCCAGTGCTTCTTATCGAGCTTCCTCTCTAATCCGTTCCTCTTCCCTCTTCCTATTTTGGGCACCTAGTAATCGTGCTAGCATTTGATCAGTCAAAGGCTCCATGAATTGTCTCACCCTACATCCGTTGATGTAGTTGGGAAGAATGTCGCCATCTAGGGTAGCTAAATTGACTGCTCCACCAGTCGAGATTCGGTTTATGATCAACGGTCCATATCCGCGTTTTTGTAACTTCTTGGCATGTTGTTTCAGGGTGTACACTAAGACTAAGTCACCTTCCTTAAGTCCCTTGTCTTTTATATGTGCATCATAATATGCTTTTTGTCTCTGTTTTGCTGCATAAATTCCTGCCACTGCTTGTAACCTAGTCTCATGTAACTTCTCGATTTGATCTAGTTGTTGGGATAGTTCATGTCCGTTCCACTCATACTGTTGGTCCACTTTCAGTGTTGGTACTAAAACATCAATTGGAAAAATTGCATTTTGCCCATACACTAAGTTAAATGGGGTAGTTCCAATAGCCGTTTTATATGCAACTCGGAAGGCCCAAATTGCGTGATGCAATTGTTTGTCCCAATCTGACCTTCCATTATTGACGATCTTTGTCAATACTATACACAGTACCTTATTGGAACTCTCTGCTTGTCCATTTGCTTGGGGATGATATGGGGCTGATTTCTTATGAATCACTAAAAACTCATTCATTAGTGACTCGATTACTTCATTAAGGAAGTGCGTTCCCCGATCACTCACAATCTCTATGGGTAATCCAAATCGGGTGAAAATATGCTCAAAAAGGAACTTGGCAGTAGTTTGAGCATCATTCTTTCTAGTGGCTTTTGCTTCTACCCATTTGGTCAAGTAATCAGTGACTACGATGATGTACTCCGCATGTGATCCTTTGGCAGGTGGATTGATAGGTCCTATGAAGTCGATACCCCATTTTGTGAATGCCCTCCCACAGACCATGGGTATTAATGGCATGTCATCTCTCCGAATTGGGTATTTAGCTCTCTGATAGGTTTCACAGCTTTGCACATATGTTTCAGCGTCCATATGTAGAGTTGGCCACCACAAGCTTGCAAAGAGAATCATTTTGACAGTTCTCTCTGCTGAAAAATGACCTCCTGCAGCACCTGCATGTGCCATTTCTAATATGGGTAAATATTCTCCTTCATGCACACATAACCTGAGTTGGTTATCTTTCCCTCGTCTAAACAATTGTTTGCCCATGAGTATGTAATCCTTGCTCATTTCTTCTAAAGATCGCTTTCTTGCTAAACTAGCTCTTGTTTCATGTTCTTTTGTTTTTAAGAATTTAACTAATGTCTTGCTCCAATTGGGCGCTATGGTCGAGAAAGGTAGAGACATATGATCTTCTGGGATCGTCTCTTGGCATTCTGCACAATTACTTACATAGTCATGAACATCTTTTGGCATGTCAGGCCACTACACTCCTAACCTCTTTAGTTCTAGGATTGTTCCATGAGTTCCTTGGTGTGTTCATTTGTTCACGTGTGCTTGCTCAATTAGTTGCTTTTGTTCATCCTCCTCAACACATCTTAGTAGTATTCCATTGGGTTCCTTGTAGTACACACTTCCTGCAACGATGTGTAAATTCCTCGATTGAAGAACTTCTTTTTTGCTATTCCTATTGATTGAGTGTTGAGGGCCATGGGTGAGTATAGGGATCAATTTTTCTGCCCACTTTGGGCAAACTTCTAGATTAAATAGATATGTATCTGGCAGGTCATCGGGCACTCCATTTGGTGGCTCCCCGTGTGTCAGCCTAGAAAGGTGGTCTGCTCTCACATGTGTGTTTCCTTTTTTCACTACCACTTCAAAATCGAACTCCATTAGTAGTAGAAACCATCGTACCAACCTTCCCGTGTTACAAGGCTTATTGACTAAGTACAACAACACTTGATGGTCAATGAAGAATTTGAACTTATTGGCTAAGAGGTAGTGTCTGAATTTCTTCACTGCATAGACCATTCCTAAGCCTTCTCGTTCTGTAGTGGTATAATTTCTTTCTGCTTGATTCAGTTGTCTACTCGCATAGGCAATTGGATGGTCAAGCTTACCTTCATCAGCTGGTTGGGCGAGGATACATCCAATGGCATAGTTAGAAGCATCAACATGAATATGAAATGGCTTGCTCCAGTTTGATGATTTCAAAATTGGGGCTGTACTAAGCCTCTTTTTTAACTCATTGAATGCCTTCTCGCACTCTTCTGTCCAAGTAAATTGAGTTAAGAGACCATACAAGGGTTTTGCTATTATGGCATACATGTGAATAAACCTACGGTAATATCCACAATGTCCCATAAAAGCTTGCACTTCCTTTGCATTCTTGGGTCTTGGTAGGTCTAAGATGACTTTAGTTTTTTCCTCGTCTGTAGATATTCCATTTCTTGAGACTATGTGCCCTAGGATTTTCCCTTGTCTTACCATGAAGACACATTTTTTTGGGTTTAAACAGACACTATACTGTCTACATTTGTTGAATATCTTCCTCAACTCGGGGATGTGATCGTTTCTTTGATTGGAGTATGTGCAGAGGTCATCCACATATACTTCCATACTTTTTTTCAAAAATTCCTTGAAAACATGACACATCAATCGTTGGAAAGTAGCATGTGCATTAGTGAGTCCAAAAGGCATCACTCTAAAGGCATACACACCCCATTCGGTGGCGAATGTGGTCTTATGTTGATCTTCAGTCGCAATAGCTACTTGATTGTATCCGGAGAATCCATCTAGGAAACTATAGACCTCTTTTCCGGCTACCCTCTCCAACAGATGGTCCGTAATGGGTAATGGGTAGCTGTCACGTATGGTGGCTGCATTCTCCTTCTTCAAATTTATGCACACTCTCAATTTTCCATTTTTCTTAGGCACAACTACTAATGGCGATACCCACTCGGTGTGTTCGATCTCATATATGAATCCTGCCGCTAGTAGTTTGTCTATTTCTTCCTTAATTTTTGCTACATAAACCTCGTTATACGTATAAGGGCGTTGTTTAGATGGTTTTGCATCGGCCGTCATTGGTATTCGATGGGAACAAATAGTGGGTTCTACGCCTTTGAGATCTTTGTAGGTCCATGCGAATACGTCTCGGTACTCTCGGATAAGGTGTATGAGTTCCCCTTCCTCCCCCTCAGATACATCTTTTCCAATATAGGTGCATTGCTCTTCTCCGTCTTCTACTGTTACAACAATTTTTTTAGTTTGTTCTTTGTTGTCGTATGCTTCTCCGTCTCGTGCCTCTCGTCTAGGCATTTGAATGGCTACTTTTCTTTCTTCTACTTCGTATTTTTTAAAGTGTTCAGGAACTTCAAAAAGATCTGGGTCCGATTCTACCTTACTCATGTCTTCCTTCTGCCTGTGTATTGTCGGAGCAGTTTCAATTGCTAAGATTTTTGTTGGTTCCTGTGTCCTCTTGTTCTGAATCGCGTTTAAGTAACTTTCTTCGGAGTCGAATTCTGGTTCCATTTCTATGCTTTCATATTCCTCTTTCCATTCTTTTTCCAAGATTTCCCCTTCTTCTACTTCTTGAAGAACAACCATATAGAGATTTACATCATAGCCTTCCTCATCTATGCATTCGTTCATCGTCAAAACTTCTTCATTTACGCACACGTCTAAGGTTGCTAAGATTTCCATCCATCCATGTGGCTCGAAAATCTCGTTAGGAAAGATTTGAGGCATATAAGTTGGGTCCTCTACTGATTGATAGCTAGGGTGTCCTATCGGCCACAGTTGTTTTTTATACTCCTCTCTTTTTGCTTCTTTACACATCCATAACTGGGCATCTTCATGCATCCAAGATTGATCACTTGATCCAGCACTGTGAATGGATAGGTCATCTTCTTCCCTATGTACTGGATTCCATTGTAGTGGAGGGACATCTCGATAGGCAAACGTGTGCAAATTTATCTTGGTGGTGTTTCCTCGATGTTGCAGGTATAATGAGTCTCTTCCCCAATCTTGTACTACCCGTAATTGTCTCATAAAGGGTCGCCCTAATATCATTTCATAGTTGTTTGCTTTCTCGAACTTACAAATGGCTAATGTATGTTCAAATTCTACTCCACAGGTGGTTAGTTTGATTCGTTCCAATATTCCTAAAGGTATTTCCACATGACCGTCTGCTTATTGGAGTTTCATGTGTGTGGGTCGCAAGGCAGGTTTTCCCCACTTTTCCCATATCTCCTTGGTGGCAATTCCTACCCCGACACCCGTATCTAGAATAGCCTTGGTCATGTATCCATTGTGGGTGACAGGTAAGCATGTATTACCTTCATCTCCTTCACTAAATTCTCCCACTTTATCGACTGGAATTTGTATTGTGGATTGGTTTTCCTTTTCCTTTCCTTTCGTTTCTCCTTTCTCTGGCTGTGTTTCTAATTGGTCTACTAATTGCCTCCATAATTATGGTTTAAGTTGAAGAAACTCTTCCACCGTCAATTTGCATTACACCTTTGTTTTCTTTAGTTCTGTTAGGTTGTGTGAACTCTCTTTTGAATTTCCTTTCCTTTTCCATGTACTGTGGGTGCTCGTATTATTAGAGACTCTCTTTCGTATTCTCCCATGTAATTAGGCAATGTCGAAATGCTCAGGTTTTCCTCTCTACCTCTATTGATTCTTGATACTTCCTCGTATGCTTCCTCCAGGTTGGGATGGGGTTGACAATCTTCCACCTCTATTTCATCAAAAGGAGGTGGACTAACTCCATTCTTCCTCCATTGCTCTTCTCTGATTCTATTCCACAAATCTTCTGGCCAATAAGCCTCTAGGTCTGGTATCATGGACACCTGTTCATCTTGTGCTTTTCTTCGTTCATCTTGGTCATCTTTCTTTCTAGGTTCTTTATCCTTGGATTTGATGCATTCTTTGTATAGACCATGTGCAATCCTTGTCTCTGGTAAAATTGGGATAGTCTTTTCTAGGGTTGCTTGTGCTACCTCGATAAGTTTCCTGCATATTGCCAATCTTTCTTTTTCTAATTCTCCTTGAGGATAGAGTTTTTCATGTTGCTCTATGTTTGGGCCCATTTTGATTCTAGCTTGGTAAGCTTTCAACCACATGTCTAAGTCGTCTGGCTTAGGGTCAGCTAGAACTGAACCTGGCTTCTCTTTTTTTGAGCTAATCCGTGGTGGCTCAGGGATCTCCTTATGCGTTTTTTGTTCTTTATGTTCCTTCAAGCCCTTAGTTTGTTTCTTATTGTCTTGACTCTTATTTCTTGCCCATTTAATTTTGAGTTTTTCTCGTCTTTCCTTCCATTTTTGTACTCTGGTGTTTTGGGAGTTCTCACGTGGGTTCTCAGAATCCTCGCCTACCTGAATTTCGGAGCCTACAGTTTTATTGCTCTCTTGTTTCTCTTCTGGTTGTTTTCCTTTTTGTTGCTTCGCTTGGGCTCTAGTAATGGCCTTTAGTGGTACAGTGTACTCCTTATCACTCCCCGATCCTTCTATGACCTCAATCACATTAATGGGTGCAGTCTCTTGAGCTTTTGCCGGATTCTTAGGGCAATCCCTAAAAAGATGTTCTTTTCTGCAATCACTGCAATATCCTTCCCAAATCCTAGGTGGTGGAGGGTTGTAAGGTTGAGGGCATTCTCTAATGAAATGATCTCCTCCGCATCTATAGCATGGTCCTCTCTGCATAGGTGGCCTAATAGGTGGTCTCACAGTGGGTTGTGCTTTAGGAGCCGTATACATTAAGGTGGTCGTCTCTGCTCCATAAGTCTGATCATAGCCCTCATATCCATAATAAGCAGCATCATATGCCGTTTCGTATTCCATCATGTTGTCTTCGTATGAGTAGTACCCTCTTGGAGGAGGTTCATATCCAGGGTTTATTGATTCTGCCTGGGTCATTGTCGCTGCTGGAACTATAGCTCTTTCTAAGTTTTCTTCTGGTTGAGCATACTTCACGGACACTACCTGTTGTGGTTTTGACAGTTGGGGTCCTAGCACTGGTTGTGGTGGTGGATATGATGCTTGCTGGTATGGCCGTGATGCTTCTGCTGGTGTGGGATACGGGTTGTATCTTGGTATCTCTCTACCTGGTTCCCTAGGCGGGTATCCATAGGGTCTATACTGTGGTGGTTGAAAAGGGCGTGCTTGCCTATTGAAGGGACAGTTCTTAGTAGTGTGGTTGGTATATTTTTGTTCTATGTGGCAGTACCAAGAAGTTCCTTGTTGTTGCAGTTGGTGGTATGGATACATAGGTTGTGCACCAGCCCCACCTCTGACACATAAGTGTGTAGGATGCTCTCCTCCACATACATTACATCTCCGTAGCATAGGCACTCTTTGAGCTGGGTTTTGGTAAGCTCTTTGCCCCTGTACTCCTAGTTTTTTTGCTAATAATTCCGCTAATTCTTCCATGTTACTAGAGTTGGATGTAATAGTGCTCCTTAAATCTTCTGATTTAGTGAGGTCGGTTGTGCCTTTGAGGTCCTCGGAAAGATTATCTTCCAAGTCAATGCACTCTTGGAGACACTCACTCAATGTTTGTAGCCTCTTCACATACACTAGGGTTCGTAGTGTTCCGTTAGTGAGCCCGTCTAAAAAGAATGATATCATTTTTTGTTGAGTGGGTCTCTCAGCTACTGGGCATCTATCAACATATTGGTTGAATCTCCGGGCAGCAGTCTTCATAGTTTCATTAGGGTTTTGTTTAAATCTATGGATTAAAGACGCTGAATTGTGTTTAATCCCTCTCTTTGTAAATTCTCCAATGAATTCCTGAAAGATTTGTTCCATGTTTCCAAATTGGTTGGGTCTAAGGGTTGGAACCAAGTTAGAGCTGTCCCTGTGAGGGTGAGTCCAAAAGACTCGTACTGTACGAAGAAGTCCTCTACTTGCTCCGCTCTTAGGACTTGTTTAAATTTAGCAATATGATCATAGGGTTCTCCCAATCCATCATAATGGTTTCTCACACATTTAGCTACTTGGATAGGTCTCAATCTTCTCACTGGTTCAGGCGGTCTAGGCATCACAGGAAAAACTGGGGCAGCCGGTCGTATTGGAGGTACTCCAGGCTGTCCTCCTACCGGTGGTCGTGGTCTTACTGGTGGTCGGTACTGATTACCTATCCGTGCGTGGGTCTGATGGTGTGTTTGCACTCCTGGAGTTGCAAACTGGACATGAGTGCGGTTGGGCACACTTCGTTGGCTGGTCTGTCCTGATGTGGTCTGTTCCGTCTCGTGTTGATTCCCAAAAGGATTTTGTGAAGTAGTTGCCTGATCTCTCTGCAGAAATACAGGCGTACCCATATATCTCAGCCGAGCCCTGTCTGAGGCATTCACAGGACAATATCTCCTTTGATCCTTATCCAAGTAAGTGAGTCTAGTTTCATCATCTGGGTCTTTCAACTCATAGAATGTCATGGGGCTTTCTTCTCTCCCTAGAGCCGGTAAGTCAGTTTGAAGCAATAGCTCTGAACCGTGGATCATATAGATTTCCAACAGGTAGTCGTCTTGAGGTATCAAATCTCCTCTCAAGACCCGTGATACTTGAGACCTGCCCCTAGGGGTAGTCACAAACTCTTCAGGGTGTGCTCTTTCGGAGTTGTCTGGGTCCACGAACTCTCCCCTTTCGTTGATCCTCTCAGGAAATTCAGTCACAATGTAAATATGACCAATTTTGTCTACATATGCACCTCCCTCATATTTGACAGCAGGTCGGGGTACAATTGTGGCGTTCAGGGAAGTTACCATCCTTGCCACAGATCTATTTAAACCATCCAGGAAGATAGGGATCTCTTGGGCATTAGTGGACACATACTGTAAGGAGGTACGGTAATCTCCTTCAACAGTAGACATGAAATTCCTATTCGGTGTTGGACCCTGCATGTCTTCAGAAGCCATGGGTATTTCCTCCTCTGAATCACTAGAAGTCTCTGAATAGATGGAGTGATGACTAACCTGCGCTGCACTTCCCACAGAAGATATGACGCTTCGTCGGCTACTTAGCAGTCTTCCTGACCTCAAGTTCATTCACTCACCTAAGTCTCTCTAGAAGTCCCAGAGATTCTCCTTGAGTGGCTCTTTCCAATGCTTCAAATGGTCTGACAAAAATACTAGTGTCAATCTGGCCGATACCGTTTCCAGGCGATACCACACTAGGCGATACTGCCTTGGCTGCGATACGATACCAGAAGTCCAAACGATACGATACTCGATAATGACTGCGATACGATACCGAACACAACGACGATACGATACCGCTTTGGTGTTGCGATACGATCTCTGATACGATACCGTGACAAGCGGCGATACGATACCACCGGCTTGCACGATACGATATTAAAATTTCGACGATATGATACCAATGGGCTCAAGCGATACGATACTGGACTTAGGCTGATACGATTTCAGGGTGGCATCGCGATACAATTCTCGAAGAGAAGGCGATACGATACCACGTGTACGATACGATACTCGTTCTGGTATCGCGATACGAGAAATACAAGCGGACGATACGATACTGCAGAAGCTAACGATACGATATCGAAATCCTCGCGATACGATATTTGAGGCTTGAAGCGATACGATATTGAAGATGAAAAACGATACGATATCTCGATTCACACGATACGATACCAAAGAAGGACACGATACGATACCGCTGGTAACGATACGATACCAATTTAGCAAGGTGAGATCGCGATACCAACTTAGAGACACGATACCAATATGGTATCGCGATACCAAGACAGGTATCAAGCGATACGATACTTCGGCGAGTATCGCGATACAAGGGAGTTTTGGTATCGCGATACCAAACCTCAACCGATCGCGATACTCAAGCCAAAATACAAGAAAATTCCAAAATTTTTGCACCCCCTTGCTCCCCTTACTCTCCTCTTCATTCCTAGGTCACTATATCACACAAAAATACTATAATGATATTAGTTTTCCCCTCTCGCGATACTGCGCACATCTTTAATCACGTATTTATGCATGTTTAGAGAGTTTTTGGCAAATATTCTTTGTGAAATCTCACCAATGTATTGTTTTGCTTGCACCTTGAGCTCAAACCCTAGCTTTGACAGCTTGAAAGCCACGATACCAAACCCACGATACTGGTCGCTGCTTGCCCATGATACCAGAACTCCAACAAGTGTCAAATGAGCCAAATTTTTTGGTTTTTATACTTTTTTGGACAGAGTTTGAATTTTACTAATTTTTGGTGATTTTGGGAATTTTTTTGGTGATTTTTCTCTACTCCTACTTCTCCTCTCCTCACTACTCCTCTTCTTCTAATCTAACCCTAACTCCTTCTTCTCTCCCTTCCTCTTAACCCTAAACCTAAAACTTATCACACACACCACTGAGATGTGAAGTGACGAGTGCTGAAGTGATTGACTAATTGTCACAGGACAAATTCACTTCTACAAGTACGATTTTATCACACTCGATCTATAACCATCACGAAGGCACCTTGGTTGAGTGTTCGCCAGCAACGGAACCAAAAAATGTGTGTACCTAAGTCAAGAAGATTCAAGGACTTGTGCCAATGAGACTGTACCTCGATTGCCACACAAGTGCATATAGTGGGAAATCAACACACATTCAAATGTCAATCCGATCAAACGACCTAACCAAGTGTATGAGGACATGTGCACACATGATGGAAAATGAAGTGGTTAAGCTAGCATGCATGAGAAAAGACTAATCCACCTCTCAAGCTCACTGAAATCCTGAAAGTGTTTGCCGCGATACCTTTTACAGCAGTCTTCAGTAATTCGAGGATTTCTTCCAGGTCATAACTTGGAATATAGGCAATAGGGTACTCATTTCGAAGCTCTCGAGGAGACGCATCTACTAGAATGGTTTCACTCGATTCTGACAACTCTGCTTCAAGTTATGGCCAAAATAGTGAATGGCGGGAAGCACCCACACTCACGCCACAACTCCTACAAGCTCACACACACACTACAGTAGCTCAAAAACAGTGGGGAGGGGTAGACAACAGTCCTACACACACATTCCAAGCTTTACACACACATACAAGATCAAAGAGAAGATAGAAATCTATAGAAAAGAGGCAAATTCGAAATTCAGAAGAGCTCCCTCTTCACAATGGCAAAAAAGTGTCTACAAAGAGTCACAAAGTGACTTATATACATGTGCCCTAAGTTTGGTCCTTTCACACAAGAGATCGGCACTTTATTCACTAAAAGACTAATCTCCTACTATTTTACAAGGGGTATTTTACAACAACTTGGGATTATGCAACTAGAGGACTCCTCTAGTGCATTTACATGGCTTGAGGGAATTCTTGAAGACCACGAAGAAGAAAAACTATGCCCATCATTTTAAAAATTTTGGGGCTCTACTCTTATGCTCCTTTGCTCTGCAACAGGCTACTAAAGACTCCTTTTGATAGATATAGAGATTAACATCAGCATTGCTTCTATGAAATCCCTTGTCTTCAAGGAACTTGTGAATCTTTTCATACCAGGCCCTGGGAGCTTGCTTAAGTCCATAAAGTGCCTTGTGAAACTTGTAGACTTGATCTTCTTCGCCTTTGATCTTGAAGCCTTCAGGTTGTTCAACATATACTTCTTCTTGAAGATCTCAGATTTGAAACACAGGTGCATAGTTTCATATTTGAAATGCAGGTGTATAGATGCGTCCATTCGCCGCCTCATCTCCCTTAGTGTTATGAATTAAGTATAGTTGTAGCATAAATCACAGTGAGTGCTCAATCAAATGAAAGTGTGAAAGTGTGAGATCTACTCGGAAAAGGGAGTTACAGTAAAAATTCCATAACTAAAGAACTGCCAAGTGGGAAACTCCACGAAATGGTTTCGAGTAAAAAAAATATCAAAAGTGTTTATGAACACTGTAAAGTCATGAGATCAACCAACTCCACACAATTGTGATGCTGCTAAGTGACCAGAATGTCATAAGGTGTGACGTGAGCAACACACTTATTGTATGACAATGAAATACATCAAATAGTGCAAGAGAAAGGGTGGGAGGGATGGAAAATGGGGTATGAAGGGTGCACAAAAGGATGACAAAAATGGGTGGGAGGGTGGGAAAATGGGCAGAATGAATCCTAAAAATTGATGACAAAAGGCCTCTCTCAATGAGGAGAAAGCACGCCACCAAAATGAAGCACCACCACCACCAAAATGACCACCAAATGCACCACCAAGACCTCCACCTAGCGCTCTGATACCATGTAGAGAGCACGCACGCGGAAGCGAAATGAAAAGTAAAGTACTCTCACAAAACAAAGAATGTGTGAGACACAAAATGAGTAGACCATGAAATGGGTAAATTCATGTGGATTAGAAATGAGCTTGCCAAGAGCATGGAGTAGGCTCCTCAAGCTTCTAACCAAGTACAAATGAGGGGAGAGGCCCTCCTTATATAGATTTGGGAGGGGCTCTCAAAAGTACATCATATGTGGGATATGTATCCTGAAAGGAGAATGAATACAACTGGTAGAAGCACATGGCAAGGTACCCAAATACAAAGGAAATACAATATAAAATGGAAATAGACTAGAAATGGAGTGCCTCCTAGATACAAAATGGAGATGCACTCATGCGGATACAAATGTAGATGAAGTAGGAGCAATCATATCGTCAACAAACCCATATCACAAGCAAGATGAGAAAGCCACAACGCTTCCTTACATGCCTCACTTGCTGCAACATACTCTGCTTCTGTGGTGGAAATAGCTGTACATTCTTGAAGACAAGATCTCCAAGAGATAGCACCTCCAGCAAAATGAAAAATGTACCTTGATGTAGACTTACGATTTTCTACACAACCGGCATAGTCAGAATCTGTGTAACCAATAATGGATGCTTTCCCTCTACCTAATAATAGACACTTGTCCTTAGTGCCACTCAGATATCATAAAATCATCTTGACCGTTTCCCAATGTTTCTTGCCAAGATTAGACATATATCTGCTCACAACTCCCACTACAAATGCAATGTCTGGTCTCGTCATTACCATAGCATACATGAGACTACCAACAACAGACTGATTGGGAATTTTGGTCATGAATTCCTTTTCCTCATCTGATTTTGGGCAATCATTCTTGCTCAATTTCACATATGTGGGTAAAGGTGTACTCAATGCCTTTCCACCCTACATATTGAACCTGTGAAGTACTTTGGATATGTACTCACTTTGAGACAGGTATATGCATCTTTTGCTCCTATCACGAGTAATGCGCATGCCAAGAATATGTTTGACATCCCCCAAATCCTTCATATCAAATGTCTAACTCAACTTCTTTTTGAGAATTGAGAAATCATAAGAGGACTTCCCAGCAATCAGCATATCATCGACATAAAGTATCATGCATATCAATCTTCCATCTGAGCATCTCTTTGTGAAGAGACAATGATCCTCATTGCTTCCAGAATAGCCTTGAGACTTCATAAAAGCATCAAACTTTTGGTACCATTGTCTAGGGGACTATTTAAGTCCATACGAGCTCTTCTTAAGCTTACAAACTAGACTTTCCTCTCCAAGAACTACATAACTGTTGCTCTAGCACAATGGTGAGAACCACGTTAAGAAGCTCCACCTCCTTAATGTCAATCCGCGGAAGAGATAGGAGTGATATGAAGATCGTGAATGTGAGATGAAGTGAGAGTGAAGGTGAGAAGCACAAAGATGCACACACACATACACACACACAATGAAGAGACAAGCAAGACACCATGGAAGGTGGGAAAATAGCTCTATTACCCAAGAACACTCTTACAAGCTCAAACTAGCTCTAAGCTCACACTAACCAAAATGAACCAACCTCAAAAATGAGCTCTCTAGCTCTTTTTATAGTTTCTAGACTAGTTTTGACCGGTTTCACATCTAGTGACCGGCCTAGTTAAAAAATAGGTCCTAAAGGCTATTTGGAAGGGTAAACGATGTCTAAAAATAACGAAAATTGGTACGAGCAATCTACCTAAGCTCCTCAAGCTCGAGGACTCCTCGGCTTGCACAAAATGGAGCTATGAATTAGAAAATGGGATTTTGTCTATATTACATATGTTACAAGAGTGATGGAAATCACTGTTGGGTGTTTGAAAAAATGATCCGACTGGCTCCCTGCTCCGTTGTTACATGCTTCCGCGTCGTCTGTGCCTCTGACTGCTTCCAACACCCCCCTCCCTCTCGCTTCTGTCGTCCCTGACAGAACCTTGTTGTGAGGTCTGCCGGATGTAGTTCTGTAGGAGGTCTTGAGCGAGGGTGTGCTCTGATATACGAATGCCTCGGGCTAGATCAGCCTCGAGTTTCTCCCAATCTATTGGTTGCGGTTCGTCGGATGGTGGGAGTCTGTAATGCGTGGAATACACCAACTGTTCGCAGGCAAATAATTGCAATAAGTGAGTCGGCCTGCTGATGAACACTTCAGAGTGGTATTCCCAAAAGCCGGTTGTGAACATTTCTTCGAATGTCTGCTTGTAGCACGCCGGTAAGTACTTGACTCTGCAATGCCAGGCATAACACACCCGGAGCGATGGCGTCGTACTCATGTCATATGCGAGATCCAAGTTGCCATGCTCAAAGCCCGGGGTATTAACATGTGGTGCTTTGACGCGCCGGAAGACTTTAAATATCATTTGCATCATGTCAAATATCTTGACAGTCATATGCGCTGCTATATCGTCCATATATCTCAAGCGAGGGAGCCAGTGACGAATCGTTGCCATCATGTAGCCAATTGTCGGTGGTCCTGTAGGTGGCCTGAAATATGGGTAGTTCAGCCAGTCTTGGCACTGCTTATTGTTTTGTACTTTGATAGCAAAGGCAGTCCAGGAGCGGCGTCGTGGCACTGGTCCCCAGCACGGATTATACTTTAAATGTAAAGGTGCCTTAACCCATGTGCTCATCATTTCAGGGTACTCTTGTAAAAGACGTGTACGCCAATCTGGTTGATAAATAGTGCCTTGTTGCGCATCCAGTGGCAAGTCTTCAGGCTCAAATTGAGTTGCATGTGAGGGTTTCGTGCCAGTTTGCTTCTCTATGGCCAGCTGGTATTCGGCCATTAGCATGAAGTATGGTTTGTATTGAAGTTCATGCCCAGATATGTACCTGCGTGGGGCCAATTGAGCAAAGTAGGGAGATTGCAAAATTCTTTCTTCGATCATGGCCATTGCATGTAGCTGGGCCTCGACTCTAGCTGAGTGCGTTGTTCCTATTTCCTCAACAGTTTTCATCCATGCGGGGGTCGGAAGTTCGTACGTCATCTGACCTTCGGCCGTGACGCGTCCGCCTGGGATGGGTTGTGGCTCGTACGCTTCTTCAAATGTTTCCTCCACCGGAATGGTTATGTTCTCGTCGTCAGCTGGGATCTCCGGTGGGGAGTCAGGCCGTGGTGGTGCTTCGTATACATCTATGCGTGATTGGAGTGTGGTTACCTGGGCCCGTAATGCGTTGAGTTCCTCTATGAGGTCAGGGGAGGGGTCCACAGGTTCTGGTACTTCTGCTGCTACTTGTACTTGTTGTGGTGCCGGTTCTCTGAGCTGTAGTAGCTTGTGATCTTCTTTTAACTTCTGATGCTCTTCGTTCATTCGATCATAGTCCTCTAGCAGTCTCACGTGATCCTCTAGCAACATCCGCATCGATTCGGATGGGATTGCCTTGAATCTGCTAGGACTTAATGGTTGTTCTGGATGGTCCAATGCCGCTTCTAAATTCTCTCTATTCTGTTCTTGGAGTCTCTGGTTCTCCTCTTTTGCTGCGGCTAGGTGTCTCCTGAGTAAGCCCATATTTCTTGTTAACGTTGCATTGCGGACTGTCTGGGCTCTTAATAAATTATCCAAGTCAGCAGTGGCTTCCTTGATCTTTTCTTCTCTTTCTAGCTCTAATTTGTGATATGCCTCGCGTAATTCCTGGTAGCGGGTGTTCAGGGAGGCATTCTCTATAGACAATAAATTAAGCTGCGACTGTAAGTCATTGGTTGTCCTCTGCAGCTGCTGATAATTATCGCCGAGAGATGTGAATTCATCTCGTACTTGTGTCATACACATGAACATTTGTCGGAATGCATTATCTACAATGGGTGATAGTATCAACGGGGTGCTAAATGAAGATGCAGTTGGTGTGGATGCAATGGGAACGGGGAATGGGGATGGGAAGGTGGATGATGTGGTGATTGTTGAAAATTGTGATGTGCCTAAGAATGTTTGTGCCGTGAGTGAAGTGAGCGATGGTGCAGTGGTTGGTGAGATGTCCATGTCAGTGGACGTGTCTAGTGCGGTGACCGTGAATATGGGTGTTACACTGGGTGCTGGTGCTGGTGTAAATACGGGATTTACAAAGGTTGAGGGATAATTTACAGGGGGGCTGGCTGGAGCCGCTTGGTGGAAAGGGGACATAGGGGTTACAGTGGGTCGGGAAGGTGAGACGGGGGAGAAGGTTAATGGCGGTGGAAATGGAAAAAGGGGTCGTGGAGTTGTGGGGGAGGGTTGAAAAGCCGGATGGAGGAATGGGTTAAATGGAAAGGTGGACGTGTGAGGGGGTATACTAGGTCTAATGGGTATAGGAATGGTGGGTTGAATGGTCGTAAAGACGGTTTTTGCTACGCCACCGGCGAAAGGAGATGTCGGTCTGGGGGAAGGAGGGCGAAGAGGGGAGGCTGGATGAAGAGGCGGTGATGGGGGAGCGGTTGGTGTGGTCGGTACGTCAGTGACTACTGCGGTATCTATAGTTGTAGCGCGGGGTGGGGAATCTACCAAGATGGTTTCTCCGGCCAAAGAACCTTCGGGGATGAGGCGTGCTTCCTTGGCTTGTTCAGAAGATTGTCCTCCGGTTGGTACACGAATGTATTCGCCGGGCTTTGAAAGGAGTCGTATTCTGCGGGGGTCAAATTGTGGTAGTGGCTTTCTTTGCAAATACCTGAGTGCTTCGTTGGAGCCTACCGATTTGACTAACTCGCGGAATCCTTTGATGTATGCGTCTTCGAATCCGCCTGTGACCAGTTCCTGTTCTATTATGGCTTGACTCTCTTCCTCGGTCATTTTTCTGCGTGCCCAAACTTTTTCCATAGTTCTATACAGCTTTTTAATTGCCAGTGTGTACGCTGCTGCTTCGTAAGTTTCCTCTTCATGGGTACTTGTATCACCATGTGTGTCCGTTTGTGGGCCTTGGCCATCTGTCTGCTCATGCTCTTGCTCTTGGGAATCGTGAGTGCCCTGGCTGGCTTCGTCATCACCTTCATCGTCATCTGTGGCTGTTCTTTCATCATCAGAGCTGGATACGGTCTGTCCCTGTGGCTGATCCCTAGGTGTGGCAGGGTAGCTAGGTCTTTTATATTCTTGAGAAAAGAACTGTCCTTCTGAAAACTGGAACTCATTTGAGAATGCATCAGGCATCTCAAAATCGAATGTTGTGTTTATTGGTTCTGCCTCCATGTGTGGTAATGGGAAAGAAAAGGCTTCCGCACCAATAGTGGTGGGAGCTTCTGCTGTCGTGGTGGTGGGTTCTGTGGTTGCAGCTGCCTGAGGTGCAACGGTACTAGTAGTGCCCTCTGTTGCCACTGGTCTAGATAACCTTATGCGAATCGGTTGGACGGTGGGTGTGGCTTCTGTCGGTGATTGCTCTGGGGAGGGTTGTGGTGATGGTGACCCTGGCACTTGAAGGCAAGGAATGGTGCCTCTCATGCGCTTACCTGCCCGTGCTCGGCTGGGCTTCCTGGCTTTCTTCGTCGTTCCTTTGAATGCCTTCAGCTCTTCTCCTGTTAATGCACGTTCAATTGGCAAATCATAGGCCAAGCACATATAAACAATTCTTGTGAGCGCACAACATCCATTAAGCACTTTCTTGCGTTCCCATCTTTGTTGTGCCAAATACATTTGATCAATGATCCAGCTCGCCAGATCAACCGTTTGAGGTCCCGTACATGCCAAGTACAAACCAAACCATATTCTCTTATGTGGCATGGTAAATCTGTCCTGAGCGGGGAATGCAAAATGTTGCATGCATATCCGTAGCGGCTTTGACAGCTCAGGTGTAATTGCTGAGATCTCCTCCCACTTAGTGACATCCCCACGTTTCATAGGGTCCGGAATTAATCTTTCTCGATCTGTGGGCGTGTGGGTGCCATGAATCTTGATGGCAGCTCTGATCAAATCCTTTGAGAGGTAAAACCTTTTGTAAGGTGGATCATCCACTAAAGAGGGCAAAATAAAAGTTCCTGGGATATCCTTATTCTCTGAGGCCCGCAACGTAGTGATTAAATAATAACACCTATAAAAGTCGGGTTTGGGCAGAGGATCACTGAAATACTCCGTGAAGCCGGCTCTGGCCCAAACGTGAGTTAAGTCCTGGGTGTTCTGTAGGGCTTCGAACTCTCTGGAGAAGAATTGGTATTTTCCCCAAGTGCGGTCATCAAAAGTCATATTTGCTTCAAAGATGAAGTCAGCATCAGCTAATGGTCCTGCTAGGCCTTGGAACCAGTGAGAGTTACGGTGTATCTTTTCTGTGTAGCCCATAGGTGGGTTGTCGATCGGCATGGGCCCTGGAAATCCTTGGAATTCTGGCGGTGGAGCAGTCGGGTGGGATTCTGCTCGTAACACATTGAGGGGCACTGCAGCTACGCTGGGGCCTGCTCCTGATGGTCCTTCGTCAGTTTGCATAATGACTGGTGCGCTATGAGAAAGATCTGCTACAAAAGATTAACACATTAGCATGGAAATTAATTATGATCCCAATGAAGTGAGACCGCAATCCCTTTCCATAACTGATGCGTAACCCGTGTAGCCAAGTGCTGTGATGTGATGGATGTAATGCTTCTTGCAGCACTAGTGCAGGTCTCTAGACACCTACACGTTTCAGATTATGCATACATTCCTGGATGAGATTAGATTATGAGTGACGTGTGATGATGGTGGGTGAATTTATACAAGGTTTAAAGGTTAGTGATTTATCACAAGGTTGTATGTTAGTCGGGGGGTAGTTAGACAATGGGTTAGGTGAAGACGGTTGGACAGGCTTCGGTATCCATTTCCAAAGAGTCTTTGAGTGGGTGGTGGGTTTCTGCTGAGGAACAAAAAGCGGTATCGGGTTTGGTGGTTTTGAAGGGTGAAAAGGTTTCTGAGGGGTATATATTACATGGCTTGAGGGTTGAGATATAATACATTGTTTGGGTACCCAAATCTGCGTGGGTGTGGGTCTATGGGTAAGATATTTCTTGGCGATCCAAATTTGTCGAGTATTGATGCTTGTAGAAGAAGATCGAGAGGACTTTGTCTGCTGACTCTGCTTTTGTTGAAACTTTGTCCTGCTCTCTTCTGCAGTGTTGCTGATAGGCTGTGGTTGCTGTCCTTTTGGCACCCATATTTGTCTCGTGCCGCTTGTTCTATGATGTTGATACTGCTTCCGTCTTTGCCTTATCTGGTGGTGTCGTCGATCTTGGTTCCTCTGTTGTGGTCGACTCCTTCGTGGTTGAGTTTGAGAGGTCCTTTGGACACTCTGCTTTGGAAAAGAAGGGAGATCCAACACTTGCGTGACCTGCCCATTAGGAAGTGATGCGTTCTTTAACTTTAATCTAGGCCAGTCCGCAACAAGTTTGGAAGGATGAGCACCGCAGGGTGTCGTGCTCATTTGGCCGCTGATGCAACCCACCTGACCGCTGATTTTGGCCATCTGCCCAAGCGATTGGGTAGCTGCCTCTTCTAGTTTGCAGGAAGTCCCAGGGAAGATCTCCTGTCGTCCTTCTGATTGACAACTGTCTATAGCCAAGACCGAGCGGGTTGGTGTAGACGTAACGTGATTGATCTGACTCAAGATCTTCCGGTCTTCCATCGCATGTATTGCATAGGGTCTAGGGTCACAACCGTCAGTCGGAATGCCATTAGGGAAGTCAAGCGGTATCATTCGCTTTGGTTCTAAGGTTCCAATTTGTAAGGAGCCTTGTCTAAGATTTAGGTCCACTGAGTGATCGTATAGCCAATCTTGGCCAAGGATTAGGGGTTCTATCAGGTCGTCATCATGGCACACTAGTAGCTTCGCTGTCATGGTTACATCCTTAATGAGGATAGGAAGGTCCACCTCACCCATGCAAGGGGTTTCCATGCCTCCTAGCCCTATGAGGTATGCCTCAATTGGCCGCATTTCTATTCCTGAATCCTTATAGTGGGACCACCTAATAGCACTAGTCGCAGCACCTGAGTCAATTAGAGCCCTGAGCTCTTGGCAAGGATTACCGTGCTCTAGCCTAACTGTAATGAATGGTCTCCTGTCCACTATACTAGGATGAGTGGTTGACTTTACTTGACACATGGCCATGGGATATCTGGGTGTTGTTTCCAGATAGTTATAATGTTCTCTCCCTAGTCCTTGTCTTCTTAACTTCATGCGCTTAATGCGTTCTATTGCTTCAGCCTGAGCTTCCTCTCGTATTCTATTTTCTTCCTCCTTACGCTTCTTTGCCAACGTGAGTCGTCTAAGCATATCCTCCGTAAGAGGTTCCTGATATAACCTGACTCTACAGCCACTAATATAATTAGGCATTATGTTTCCTTCTAAGGTGGCTAACTGTACTGCTCCACTTGTCGAGAGTCTGTTAATGATCATAGGCCCATAACCTCGCTTTTCTAACTTCCGTGCGTGTTGTTTCAGCGTATATACTAGAACTAAATCTCCTTCTTTTAGGCCTTTATCCTTCACATGTGCGTCAAAATATGCTTTCTGTCGCTTCTTCGCTGCATATATTCCTGCTGCTGCCTTTAGCCTGGTTTCTCCTAATCGTTCCAAGTCCATTATTCTTGTTGATAATTCATGGCCGGTCCACTGATGTTCTTGTGCAACCTTAAGGGTCGGTATCAAGAAATCCAAAGGAAGCACAGCATTCTGACGAAAAACCATCTAAAAGGGAGTTGCATTGAGTACGGTCTTATAGGCCACTCGATATGCCCAAACAGCGTGGTGTAACTGTTTGTCCCAATCTGAACGTTTGTTGTTCACGAGTTTCGTCAGTACATTACAAAGGATCTTATTAGTGCTTTCAGCCTGACCATTGGCCTGAGGATGATATGGTGCAGATTTCTTGTGGATCACCATAAAATCCTGTAACAAATATTCAATGACTTGGTTTAGAAAGTGAGTGCCTCGATCGCTCACTAACTCTATAGGCAATCCATATCTTGTAAAGACATTTTCAAATAAGAATTTTGCAGTTGTGTGTGCATCATTCTTTTTCGTGGCTTTTGCCTCTACCCATTTCGTAAGGTAATATGTGGCAACAATAATGTATTCCGCATGTGTACCTTTTGCAGGGGGGTTAATGGGTCCTACAAAGTCTATGCCCCACTTAGAAAATGCACGTCCACCCATCATGGGTTTCAATGGCATTTCATCTCTGCGAGTAGGAAACTGAGTTCTTTGGCACACATCACATCTCTTAACATAGGTATGAGCATCCATGTGAAGAGTGGGCCACCATAATCCTGCAAAGAGGATGGCTTTGATTATCCTATCGGGTCCAAAATGACCTCCTGCAACACCTTGATGTGCAGTCTCTAGTATGCTCAGATAATCGCTTTCATGAACACATTGTCTTAGATATCCATCTCGCCCTCTTTTGTATAGATTATCGCCAATAAGTGAATAGTCTTGAGCTTCCTGCTCCAGACTACGTTGTCGAGCTAAGGTCATGCCTTGAGGGAAGGTTTTCGTCCTCAAGTATGTCACTAAAGGTTCACTCCAGTCTGGTGTGAGAGACACATGATATAACGTAGCATGCTCTACTGGTGGTCTTCCACAACAAACATAGCATTCTTTACACAACTTGTAGACATCTGCTTCCATTGAAGGCCAATATACTCCTAGTCTATGCAGAGTCTGTAATGTTCGATGTTTTGAATGATGTTGCTTTAGAGCACCTACGTGTGCTAATTGCAACCAACTTGCATGTTCAGATTCATCTACACAACAAGCAAGAATCTTTTGATTATCCTGTTTATATATGCTTCCTGCTAAGATTTGGTATCTCTGAGACTTGGTAATCTCTCCTTCTTTGATCTTTATCCTAGGGTTCTTGGGTCCGTATGTGAGAATAGGGACTATAGGCTTAGCCCATTCTGGTGCTATCTCAAGATTAAACAAATATGCATCTGGTAAATCATCCATTACTCCTTGAGGGGCTTCTCCTGATGTTAATCTTGAAAGGTGGTCAGCTCTAAGATGTGTCTTTCCTTTCCTTACTACCACTTCAAAATCATACTCCATGAGTAATAGAAACCAACGTATCAATCGTCCCGTGTTACATGGTTTGTTGACTAAGTACAATAGGGCTTGATGATCTGTAAAGAACTTGAATTTGTTGGCCAGTAAGTAGTGCCTAAACTTCTTTACTGCGTAGATCATCCCTAATCCTTCTCGTTCCGTTGTGGTGTAATTTCTTTCTGCTGCGTTCAATTGTCTGCTCGCGTAAGCTATGGGGAGATCGATGTTACCTTCACTCGTGGGTTGTGCTAACACACATCCTATGGCATAATTGGATGCATCCACATGTACATGGAATGGCTTATTCCAATCTGGGGTTGTCAATATAGGTGCTGAGCACAAGCGTCGTTTAAGTTCATTGAATGAATTTTCACATTCTTCTGTCCATTCAAAATTGGTTAGAAGAGAGTACAAGGGCTTAGCTATGATTGCATACATGTGTATGAATCTCCTATAATAACCGCAATGGCCCATAAATGCCTGTACCTCTTTCACATTAGTTGGTCTAGGTAATTCCGCAATTACCTTCACCTTTTCTTCATCCGTAGAGATTCCATTTTTTGACACAATGTGTCCTAGAATTTTGCCTTGCCTGACCATGAAAACGCATTTTTCTGGGTTCAAGCAAACCTGATATTCTCGACATTTGTCAAATATTTGTCTTAACTCTGGGATATGCGTTTGTCTTACATTAGAATGAGCGCATATGTCATCGACATAAACTTCCAAGATCTTGCGTAAAAATTCCTTAAAAACATGACACATGAGTCGCTGGAAAGTGGCGGGTGCATTTGTTAAGCCAAAAGGCATTACACGAAATGCAAATATGCCCCATTCAGTGGCAAAAGCCGTCTTGTGTTGATCTTCTGGAGCAATGGCTACTTGATTATAACCTGAAAATCCATCAAGAAAGCTGTAAACTTCCTTGCCCGCAACTCTTTCCAATAGATGTTCTGTGATAGGAAGAGGATAACTGTCTCTAATTGTGGCGGCATTAACTTTTTTAAGGTTAATACACACACGCAATTTCCCATTCTTCTTGGGCACTACCACAATGGGGGATACCCATTCGGTATGCTCAATTTCGTAAATGAATCCTGCTTCTATCAAGCGATCTATCTCCTCTTTAATCTTTGCAGCGTAGTTATCATTGTACGTGTAAGGTTTCTGTTTCGTAGGTTTTGCCTCTGGAGTCATAGGGATTCTATGAGAGCATATATCTGGGTCTACTCCTTTTAGGTCTTTGTAACTCCAAGCGAACACATCTCTATATTCGCGCAATAGGGCAACTAATACTTCTTCTTCTTCCTCCGTCAAATCATGCCCTATGTATGTACATTTTTCTTCCTCTCCTTCTATGGCTACTATTATTTTTTTGGTTTTCTCTCGGTTATCATATACTTGTCCATCATTCGCCTTTCTATTGGGCATTCGTACCATGATTCTTCTATCTTCAATTTCATATTTCTTGAAATTCTCCGGTACTTCAAATAAAGATTCTTCTTTTTCTGACATGGTCTCTTTCTTCTTTCTTTTCTTGCCTTCACTTTTGCTAGTCACTTGAGTGGCTATTCTCACGTCATTCGTAATTTCCTCGTGTCTCTGAGTGTGAGTCTCTACTTCGTAAAAATATTCTTCCTCTGATGCAAAGGGTGGGTCCATGATAATTGACTCTAAATCAAAATCGTTTGCATCCTCAAATGCATCAGTGTTATGTTCACACTCTTCTAAAATTGCATCGCCCATGATTGGCTCTATCGTGAAAACTGAAATGTCATAGCCATCCTCGTCACAGTGGGGTGTCCATTGTTCTTCATTGATGGCTACATCCATGGTTGCTAGGATTTCTGCCCAACCATGGGGTTCAAACTCTTCGTCAGGGAATACTACAGGTGCGTAAGCTGGATCTTGAAGGGTTCGTTGATGTTGTTCTGCACCTAAGGTCCTTGCTTCTAATCTTTCTTCCTCTTGTTTTGCAACTTTACACATCCATAAATGAGTATCCTCGTGCAACCAAGAAGGATCTGATTCTAATGAGTGCACGGACTCTGTTTCTACTTGTGTCTTATGGATGGTATTCCATTGTATTGGGGGTACATCTCTATGTGAATAGTCTTTAAGATTGACTTTGGTAGTCACTCCTAAATGTTGCAAGTACAACGAATTAGTTCCCCAATCTTGTACAATTTGCAACTGACGCATGAATGGTCGTCCCAATATCATTTCATAAGCATGGTTTTTACTGAAATCACAAATGGAAAAGGTATGTTCAAATTCTACACCACACGTGGTGAGAGATATTCCTTCTAGTAAGCCCAATGGTTTCTCTATGTGCCCGTCAGCCATTTGTAGCTTCATCCTGGTAGGTTTGAGTGCTGGCTTACCCCAACGTTTCCATAAAGCGGTGGTAGCGATGGCTACTCCGGCTCCTGAATCTAAGATGGCTTTCGTGGTGTAGCCCTGATGGGTTATCGGAAGATAAGTGTTACCTTCCTCTCCTTCGCTTACATCTCCGATCTTTTCCACTGGTATCTCTGGTACCTTCTTATGTGATCCTATTTGTGAGGAAGTAGTAGCAAGCTCGGGGAATTGATTTGCTACATGCTTCCACAATTCTGGTTTTACCTTTAACAACTCCTCTAGAGTGAGGTTACACTGTACCTTAGTGTTCTTGATCACTTCTGTGTTTCTAGGGATTACTGATTCTTCATTCCTCACTATTATCGTGGGTGCTCTCATATTAATAGACTTTGCTTCCCAAGGTCCGGTGAAATGAGGTAATTCTTGTAAAGAATTAGATTCAAAGCCTGTGTGTTCACTCAGTTGTTCTTCCTCTACATCATCATATATAGAGGGAATGTCTTGGGGGAATTGCTCCTGCAAATCATCTATTTCTTGAATAGGAGGATGAGTTCCTTGTTCTTTTCTCCATTTCTCTTCTTGGATCTCTCTCAAAAATTCATGTGAGTACCTATGTATAGAAGACAAATTGTCTTGACTTTCTGTATTGGGTACTTGAGACAGGGATGGTGCATTCCTTTCCTGTGTCTCTGGGACAATAGGGTTCCTATGCTGATCCTTTTTCTCTTTGCTTTCAATCAAATATTCTAGCCTCTCCATTAGTCCTTGGAAGTGTAATTCCGGTTTTGCCATGTTAGTCCAATTAAGATATCTAGAGGCTTCGAACAAGGCTTGTGCTAATTCTACCATCTTCATGCAAAGTTTAGTTCTCTCAATTTCTAGATCAGCTCGAGGGTAGTTCTTACTCATTTCGGCTACTTGAGGTCCCTCTTTTAATCTAGCCTGATAAGCACGAAACATCATGTCTAGATTTTCTGGTATGGGTTCCGCTAAAACTGATCCTGAATTCTGAGCTGGATTCTCTTGATTCAATTCCTGCGAAGTTAATTCCTGGATTTTTGCTCTAGATTCCTTTAAACTTCCTTCCAACTCAGTTATCTTTTTACTCCATTTTCTCTTAATTCTTTCTCTAGAATCTTTCCAAGATTTTGTCTTTTTACTGCTAGATTCTGCAACTTCACTGGTTCCGACTACTTTCTCTTGATTAAGCTGTTGGTTTTGTAAGAGCGCCTGGGCTCTGGTGATAGCTTGGATAGGCACGTATGTAAGGTTGGATCCATCTGCGTTATTCGCAATACCTATCACATTGATTGGTGTCACATTCGAAGCATTAACTGGGTTCTTAGGACAATCTTTGATTATGTGCTCTTTGCCACAATCGGCACAAAAGCCTTGGATGTTATAGTACTGTGATTGTCCTGCTATGGGGGAATGTGGACAATCCTTTATGAAATGGTCTCCTTGGCACCTAAAGCATGGTCCTCTAGGGCCCTGTGGTCTCTGTTGTCTCAATTGGGGCCGTGGGTTTGGGTTTGCGTACATCACATTAGCATAGTCTGGCTCCCAACTAGGTTCTACTGGTGGACTATCGTAATGATATGTCTCCACATGTTCTGGTGACTCCGTGTAATATGCGGGTGGACTATCTACATGCGTAGAGTCAAAACTGTTTGAGGTTGGATCACCCTCTGTGATCAAAGGTGAAGATGGCACTAAGGCCCTACTTAGGTTTTCTTCTGCAGCAGCATATTTGACTGTGATAACATTCGCTGGTGGTGGTGGCTGCTGAGCTAAGACAGGTTGAGGTCTCTGTTGAGCCTGGTATGGGTAGTTCTGAGGAGGCCTATAGTAAGAAGTCTGAGCATTGTAATGGCCTTGATACCTACCTGGCTGCTGGTATGCTTGCGGGTAGTTCTGTCTCACAGTCTGTTTGTTGTATGGGCAGTCTTGAGCCGTATGGCTCGTGTATCTTCTTTCAATCGTACAGTATTGGCCACTAGGATTGGCTTGAGGTTGTGGTGCATTGGGACACACATTTGCCATATGATCACCGCCACAGGTGTAACAACGCTTGTTTGGAAGCCCCCTAGGTTTACTAGAAACTCCTAGTTTCTGGGCCACTTTCTCTGCTAGGTCCTCTATCGAGCTAGACAATTTCGTGGATGCTAGAGATGAACAGTCTGAGTCCTTATAGACCTTTGAAAGTTCCAACTCGTCTCCTAAGTTGTCCTCAATGTCTATGCAAATTCTTACACATTGCTCTAGCGTTCTGGGTTCTTTTAAGTACACATAGGAGCGTAGTTTCGCGCTCAACAAGCCATCTAGGAACAATGACACTTGCTTGGCTTGTGAGGGTAGCTCTTGCATTGGACATCGTTCAACATACTGTCTAAACCTACGTCCTGCGAGTCTAACTGTTTCCTGAGGGGTCTGTTTAAAGCTATGAATCAACGAAGACGTGTCATGTCTAATCCCACTTTTAGAGAATTCAGTGATGAATGACTCTAAAAAGTGATGGATGTCCCTAAATTGCCTTTGTTGCAATGGTTGGAACCAAGTCAAAGCCGTATTCTTTAATGTTAGCCCAAAGGCGTATTGCGTGAACATGTCTTCGACTTGTTCTGCTCTTAGTACTTGCTTGAATTCTACGACATGGTCATAGGGATCTCCTGTCCCATCAAAATAATTTTTCATGGATTTCACTAACTGTGTGGGTCTCAACATTCTTGTGTGTTCACGTGGTCTAGGTAGAGGAAAATCATCTCTACCACCTGGTATTCCATGATCTCTTTGTCTATCCGTGGTTGTTCTATCTCTTCCTACGGGATGAGTGAAGCTTACTTCGGGTCTTTCTTTATTCTTTTCTCTTTGATTTCCAAAGGCTGATGATGTTCCAGCCCCTTGTTGACTTGTATTCATGTTCATTCTAGATGGAGGGAATACCAATTCACCTCTCCATGTGTATGTGTTTCTAGCGTGGTCAGGCACCACAAAGACTCTTTCTGAAGTCTCATCCAGGTATACAACCTTTCCAGGTGTATCCGGGTCCTTGAACTCATAGATTGTGATGATACCTACTTCACTAGGATGTTCCTTTCTGTACCTCCAAAAGGCTTCATCGGTCTCTTTATTTACCAACAACTCGATGCTCCTGTTGTCCTGAGGGATCCACTCTGGGATGAGTACTCTTGTTAATACGGATTTCCCTCTAGGAGTTCTAGGTTCTTCTAACGGTTCTTTTCCTTGAAATTTCACTTCCGTCTCTAAATGAATTGTGCCAAACTCATTAGTATCATTTGGCTGCGTGCTTAGGACGTACATGGTTCCTTCTTTGTCTATGTAAGCATCTCTCTCAAATTTCACCACTGGTCTTTCCAATCCGATGGGTTGATCAGGGTTGTGCAGTTGCACCACTTGCCTTCGCAAACCATCCTCATAGATGCGAGCACCTAATCGGTTGGTTCGGAGAAACTCTAATTGAGTCCTATAGGGTCCTTCTGGTTTTTCTAAGTATGCAACATTTGACCCTAGTTCTGGTCTTTCTGTGCTAAATGCCATTTCTGAGCCACTGGTGTCTGAGCCCTCGTAAGGGTAACTAGTATTCAATTGCTGAGCCCACGATCGAGCAGTAGTTCTTACACTCGCCTCTGATGATCTAAGGCTTCGTCGGTCTGATTTACCTATATGTTTGCCTGATCTAAGGTTCATTAATTTTCTCCCTTGCTCACTCAATTACACACTTAGATCGCCACTGATTCTTTGTTATTACTTTTTGTTTCTTTTTAAAGGTCGTTAAGTTCTTGTCTTAATGTATGCGCCAAGAATTCGACTTTCCGTTATAATTTTGAGTTCTCGTTCCGTCAGACTTAGGTTCTTTCCTTTAGGTTTTCGCGTCACACCTTTACTTTAGTCTTGGACTTGAAAGAATTAAGTATCTTGAACTTGAGGCGTTCCTATCGTTTTAAATCCACAATGCTAACGTTTATCCTAAGCTAAGAATTGACTGAGGGGGTTGAGTAATCTTCCAACCTCGAGTCGGCTTTCCTGTTGCTCTGATGTCCTGTTGCCCAAGAAGCTGCGCTTCCCAAGCTCTGATGTCTTCACTGCCTTGCTTGCTTGCCTTTGATTGCCTTTGCTAGACCTGGAAAATTCCAATATTAGACCAATTCACAGGATGATCAAACACTTGAGTATATACACCTTTTAAGTCCCTTCCTCTTTTTGCCCAAATTTTCAATGTGTACCCCCTGGCTTCCTAGTCCCAAACTGAGTGAACCTCAAAATAGCTTATCCAAAATTAGATGTATTCTTTATGAAAAAAACAGTTGAGGTCACGTAGTACTCGTCACGAGCTTTCTAACGAGCTATTAAGCTCAAAAAACGGACTTCGGATGAAAAAGTTATGAGCGTTCAGGCCCTGGGGGGTAAAAACTGACAATCAGATTTTCCTTCAAATATAGGCTAAGGGGTCTCTCATGAGTCTAATGGTCCAAAAATTTCCCAAAAATTCCCTCAAAATTGGTCAAAAATTGAAGTCCAAAATTTGCGATGGGGGTGGGCAATCGCGATGGTCTGGGACCGTCGCGATGGTCCGAGCGAACCGTCGCGATGGCGTGGGATTTGGACAATCGCGATGGCCCGAAATGGTGAACCGTCGCGATGGCGTGAAGTCGAGCCGTCGCGATGGTCCGAAAAATTGAACCGTCGCGATGGCGTGAACAGGCGGACAATCGCGATGGTCTTGGGTCAACGGTCAAAGTTGGGCAATCGCGATGGTCCGAAGTGAACCGTCGCGATGGCGTGAAGATGGACAATCGCGATGGCGTAAGATTGAACCGTCGCGATGGCTCGATCAAGCGGACAATCGCGATGGCACAAGTCAACGGTCAACAGGGGACAATCGCGATGGTCCGAGCGAACCGTCGCGATGGTCCGCGATGCGATGGCTTGAGCCAATCGCGATGGTCCGAATTTTCGAAGTGTCGCGATGGTCCAAAAAATGAACCGTCGCGATGGTCTATCGTGACACGTGGCACCGTCGTGGCGATGGCGTGAGCCAATCGCGATGGTCCGAAATGGTCAACAATCGCGATGGTCCAACTGGACCGTCGCGATGGCTCAAGTGAACCGTCGCGATGGTCCGAAAAAGCGAACCGTCGCGATGGTCCGACCGAGCCGTCGCGATGGCTTGAGCCTATCGCGATGGTGCGACACAATCGCGATGGTCCGAGCCAATCGCGATGGTCCACCAAACAACGAATTTTTGAAATGCAACAATGGTTTCGTGTATACGCAGGGATCGCCTACCTCGTGGTGTGGTCGCCTATCTCAAAATCCGAAAGTTGCAGACCATCGCGATGGTCCGCCCTACTCGGAAATTTCTGACAGAAAGTACATGTTTTACCTTTTGGAAGCTCTCTTGATGCTCTGAAGCTCTGTACCTGCAAGAAAACTCAAGAAAATGCAAGCACACACAATCACAAATGCTCTCTCTCACTCTCTCGCATGCACAAATGAGGGGAAATGAGGTGAATGGGGAGATATGGTGAATTTTCTGATTTTTTTGGAAATGGAGATGATGATGCGATGATGAAGATGGAGTGTGGGGGAAGTGAAAAACACTAAAAACTAAGTAAAAACAACAACGAAAACTGAAATTTTTACCTTCCAACGCCACTTCTTGCTATACTCTTACCATCACACATTCGTCCTAGACTCGATCCCCGGCAACGGCGCCAAATTTGGTGTTGCTCTAGCACAATGGTGAGAACCACGTTAAGAAGCTCCACCTCCTTAATGTCAATCCGCGGAAGAGATAGGAGTGATATGAAGATCGTGAATGTGAGATGAAGTGAGAGTGAAGGTGAGAAGCACAAAGATGCACACACACATACACACACACAATGAAGAGACAAGCAAGACACCATGGAAGGTGGGAAAATAGCTCTATTACCCAAGAACACTCTTACAAGCTCAAACTAGCTCTAAGCTCACACTAACCAAAATGAACCAACCTCAAAAATGAGCTCTCTAGCTCTTTTTATAGTTTCTAGACTAGTTTTGACCGGTTTCACATCTAGTGACCGGCCTAGTTAAAAAATAGGTCCTAAAGGCTATTTGGAAGGGTAAACGATGTCTAAAAATAACGAAAATTGGTACGAGCAATCTACCTAAGCTCCTCAAGCTCGAGGACTCCTCGGCTTGCACAAAATGGAGCTATGAATTAGAAAATGGGATTTTGTCTATATTACATATGTTACAAGAGTGATGGAAATCACTGTTGGGTGTTTGAAAAAATGATCCGACTGGCTCCCTGCTCCGTTGTTACATGCTTCCGCGTCGTCTGTGCCTCTGACTGCTTCCAACAATAACCCTCTGGTTGTTCTGTATAGATCTCATCTGTAAGATCTCCACGCAAGAAAGCAGTTTTCACATCCATTTGGACTAGCTCTAAGTCCTCCATTGCAACGAATCCAAGCAACATGTGCAGGGTAGTCATCTTGACCATTGGAGAGAAGATTTCCTCAAAATCAACACCATGTTCTTGCTTTAAACCCTTTGCAACAAGTTGTGCTTTATACTTTGGAGAAGCACTATCTGATGTGAATTTCAGCTTATATACCCATTTACATGGTAAAGCTTTCCTACCCTTTGGCAAAGGTACTAAATCCCAAGTACCATTCTTGTGAATAGAATCCAACTCACTCTTCATGGCACACTCCCACTTGACATGATCCTCTATCTGCATAGCCTCTTTGTAGCAAGAAGGATCACTAGCATCTGTTAGCATAACAAAATCTAAACCTGGAACATATCTATCAGGTGGATGTGAGACATGTGTAGAACATCTCAATGGTTGCTGAACAGGAATATATGCAGACTGATCTGAATGGACATTTTCTTGAACATCCCTATGTGTAGCATTTTTATGCATGCTAACCAGAGGACTAGTATCCTTAAACACCACTCTTCTCACTTCAACCTCCTTAATGGGCTATTTATGCATCTTAGACTCATTGAAAATGACATCACTACTTCTGATCACTGACTGTGTTTCAGGATCCCATAAGCCATATCCAAATTGTCCTTCTCGACCATATCCAAGAAAAATGCATTTCTTTGACTTATGGTCCAACTTTTGTCTAAGATTCTTGGGTATATGAACATATGCTTCACACCCAAAAACTCAAAGATGATCATAATATGGTGGCTTCCCTGTCCATAACTCTTGTGCCACTTTCAGAACTTTGGCAGTACTAGGTGAAAGGTTAATCATATGAACTGCAGTCAATACTACTTCTACCCAAAAGCCTTGTGAGAGGTTTTGCATGATGTACTCTACCTTGAATAGTTCTATTCATCCTTTCAACTACACCATTCTGTACTAGGGCATAAGGAGCTGTAAACTCTCTACGAATCCCTCTAGACTGAAAGAAAAGGTTGAATTCATGTGAGGTATACTCACCCCCATTATTTGAACGTACAGCCTTAAGCTTATTTCCTTTTTCAGTCTCAACTAAAGCAAGCCATTTTTTGAAAGTAGGGAATACCTCATCCTTTGATTTGATAGGATATACCCAGACTTTTCTAGTAGCATCATCTATGAAAGTGACAAAGTAAAGAGAACCACCTAAGGACCTAGTGGGCATAGGATAACACACATCTGTATGGACGAGATCTAAAGGCTGAATTGAAGAGTCAATGTGCGTTCTATATGCACATTTCTGGTTTGCTTTCCATATTGACAATGCTCACAAAATGAAAAATCAGAGAAAGATAACACAGGTAAGTAGCCACAACAAGAAAGATTTTCCATTCCACTACGAGATATATGGCCCAAACAACCATGCCAAATACAAGCCATAGGTTGTTCAATAACAGCTAACAAGTGTTCTTTCTATGATACAAATAAAGGATAAAGTGAGCCAACTTTGCTTCCTTTTGCAATAACTGTTGCGAACATTTGTTTTATGTAGGGTACAAGTTTCAAATTATGTAAATACCTTTGGGAAGTCTTCAAATACTTCAAGAAGGCTCATATTATTCATAAAATGTAGCAAAAATACCACGTGAGTTCTAGAACATGGTGAGTCAAATTAGTGAGTCACAAGGGAGCTTCAGTGGTGTCCTAGTGGAAGGTCGATGTGGCTAGTTCTCAAAGTCCATCAATACTTTGCTTATTTGAGCACTTGAGTCATGTAATACCTCCATCCAAGTGTCTACCATGAATTTAGATGTATTAGGAAGGTGTTGGTAGCAGTCGGGGAACTGAAGGAGCCACAAGACGAAGAGAGTCAGAACGAAGGGACAGCACAAGCAGACAGGGCAGCCAACGAAGATCTGGCAAGTAGGCCAATAATTTCCTTCATGAAGAAGCAAGTACGGGCATTCACGCAGATCTAGCACTAAGGCATCCTTTAATTCTTCAAAACCTTACACCAATCAAAAGTGATTCTTATCACTAACAATCATTGTAAATACCGTTCCATATTTTTGTAGCTCCATTTTGTGCAAGCCGAGGAGTCCTCGAGCTTGAGGAGCCTTAGAAGTACCTACATATCAATTTTCGTATTTTTTAGACTCCGTTTAAGCCTTCAAATTGGCCCTGGAACCTAATTTTTAACTAGGCCGGATACTAGGTCTGGACAGGGCCAAAGCTAGTCAAAAACTATAAAAAGAGCTAGAGAGCTCATTTTTGAGGTTGGATTGTAATTGAAACAAACTTGTAAGAGCTCTTGAAAGTAATCTAAAGACTCCATTGCTTATCACTCTTTGTCTTGCTGTGTGTGCGCGTGTGTGTGCATGTGTGTGCATGTTTGTGTGCTTCTCACCCACGCACTTGTGCCGCCACTTGCTCAAGGTCTTCATACCATCCTCACGTCTTCCCGGATTGACATTAAAGGAGGTGCTACTCATCACTGAGCTACACCAAATTTTGGCGCCGTTGCCGGGGATCGAGCTTTGAGGACGAGCGTGTGATGGTAAGACGTAGAGTTGACGCGTTGGAGTTGTAGGTATTTTCTTCACTCTCATCGAGTTTCTTTTACTTTCTTCATCACCACTATCATCATCACCATCTCCCACCTCCATCTCCATCATCGCAAAAAATTCTGTTTTTTGATCATATCACCATCTCCACCTCATTTCCCTCATTTCACTTGTGAGAGAGAGCAAGAGAGCGAAATTGTGCGTGCTATTTTTGCATGTTTTCTGAGTTGTATTGCAGGTACAGGCCGCATCTTCGTCCCCAGCACCCTGCGCAGGTACGGAATTCGAAGTAACTGTCTGTGTGTCGCCGGGTTCTGTCAATCGCGACCGACAGAAAAGTTGGTCTATTTGCTAAACAAAGTGCATATCCATGACCTACAGGCCTAGAGCTTCCCAAAAATGTGTTTAGTTTTTTGAAATTCCACAGATTTCTGTCAATCGCGATCGACACGTCAATCGCGATCGACAAACCACGACGGACAGACCTGTCAATCGCGATCGACACATCAATCGCGACCGACACAGTCAACGACCGACACAGTCAACGATCGACACGGTCAACGACCGATTGACCACGACGGACAGAGCCTACACGTGACACGTGTCAATCGCGATCGAGCCATCAATCGCGATCGACCAGTCAATCGCGATCGACAGAGTCAACGATTGTTTGACCACGATGGACAGACTCTCGCGACGGACCTGTCAATCGCGATCGACACATCAATCGCGACTGACAGAGTCAACGACGGTTTGACCACGACTGATTGACTTCACGACCGACCTGTCAATCGCGATCGACACATCAATCGCGACTGACAGCCACGACGGACCTGTCAATCGCGATTGACACGTCAGTCGCGACTGACCTGTCAATCGCGACCGACAGACTTTGCGAACACGTTAGAAGGGCAAATTAGGTCAAATTTTTTGGAGAAAAAAAATAGTGGTCTCAATTTTGGTTAATTGTGGGGCAAACATTAGGGTATGGTATTACATCGTGAGGCCGTGCCACAAGCCACTTGAGAATTCCTGTTAGCCTGTTTTGAATCTTGTTTTAACTACAAAACCCTGAACGGTCATAACTTTTTCATACGAAATCCATTTTTTAAGCTCTAGGGCTTGTCAGAATGCATTGATTTTCAGATAGGGTATTTGGAAGTTGACCATACCCAGGGGGAACAAAATTCAGGGATCCCTAGAATTATTTTCCAAAAAGTCATAGTGCAAATTGGTGAAGTGTCACATGAATGAAAGTGATTGGTTCTGTCTTTTGAACTTAAGTCTTGAGCTAATCTTGGGCCTTTTACAGGTCCTTTGAGAGCATCGAAAGGCGTTCTAAGCAAGTGTAAGTGCAAGCTTGGGAACACACTTCCTGGGCATTCAAGGGCAACCAAGCAGGAAACAAAAGGTTGGAATATTCTCAACTCCCTCTGTCATTTTTTAGCTCAGGCTAAGTACGAATAGTGCTGGAGGTAAGTCAGGGCAACGATAGGCAGGTATCAAGTTGAAGACTACCTAAAAACTCAAGTTCAAGCTAAAAACCTAATCTCTGTACTGTCGATAACATAAAGGAAAAGAACCTTACGTGGGACGATCAAATACAAGTACGGAAAAATACTCAAGTATTCCTGACGACGCAATACCAGATAAGATCATAAACCTAATAACTCACTAAAAACGAATCAAGTGACTGAGACCAATTGATCGGCAACGAGGTTGTACTCTGGGCAAAAATTGGGCTACTTAGCTAGGCATATGAACCTTAGATCAGGACGGCATCTAGTAAGGGAGAGACAAAGCCTTAGATCTTCAGAGGCTAGTGTTAACCACACTGCTAGGTCTTGGGCCCAGCAGTTGAGCCACCACTCATACTATCCTAGCTCTGAGACCAGTGAATCAGAGATGTCTCAAGGTATGGAGAGACCTACGGGAAGTTCAGGAGTGCCATACTTGTACAGGGTAGAAGGCCCTTACAAAACGCAGTTGGAATACCTTAGGACCAACCGATTAGGTGCTAGCATCTATGAGGACGGCCTAGGAAGAGCGGTGGTCCAGATTAAGAATCCTGATCAATCCATTGGACTAGAGCACCCAGCAGTCAAATTTGAAAATGGAGCATACTCGGACAAAGAAGGAACCATATACGTAGTCACCAGTCACCCAGATAGGACAGATGAATTTGGAAATGTAATCTCTGAAGCGGACTTAGGTGACTTGGAGCAAGGAAACATGGGGGTAGAACCGAGGACCCCTCGAGGGAAATCTGTTCTTACGAGGATTATCACACCAGAATGGATTCCCCAAGATAATAAGAGCATAGATCTTCTTCTGAACCGAGAAACTGAAGAAGCCTTTTGGAGATATAAATCTGATCGGCCATTTGATATTGGAACAATCATGATCTATGAGTTTAAGGATCCTGATAGCCCAGGTAGAGTGACCTACTTAGATCACGCCTCAGAGAGGATCTTCGTGGTGACAGAAAATGATAGGCATGCTTACACTTGGAAAGGTGAAATTATTTTCCCCCAATCAAGATCAAATGTGTCCTACGGTCACCCTGGAGCGGGAACATCCCAAGCTCATGGAACTCAAAGAGACAGAAGTAGAGATAGGCCAGAGGTAAGCTTTGCCAACTCAGGGGGCAGAGAGAGAACGAGGACGGAAACAAATAGAGTAGAGCCTGAGGTACTTAGAGCTCACCGAAATCAAAGGAACGCAGATGAGTTCCCTCTACCACGACCTAGAGAGCACACCAGGACCTTGAGACCAACGCAGCTAGTTAAGTCCATGAAGAATTACTTCGATGGCACGGGAGATCCATACGATCATGTGGCTGAGTTTAAACAAGTCTTGAAAGCTGAACAAGTGGAGGATCTATTCACGCAGTATAATGCCTTTGGTCTGACCCTTAGGAACACTGCCCTGACATGGTTTCAGCCACTAAACGAGAGACAGTTCAGGAGCATAGACCAACTCCTAGAGGCTTTCATTATTGAATTCTCTAAGAGTGGCATAAGACATAATACCTCCTCACTGATCCACAGCTTCAAGCAGACCCCGCAAGAAACCGTGAGACTTGCAGGAAGAAGATTTAGGCAATACTTAGAAAGATGCCCTGTTTCGGAGCTACCCACACCGGCTAAGCAAGTGGCTTTATTCCTGGATGGATTGCTAAGTACCAAATTGAGATCGTATGTGTACTTAAAGGACCCTAGGACAATAGAAGATTGTGTACGCATGTGCATTGACATTGAAGATAACCTAGGGGAAGAACTAGAGCTTTCCAAAATCTACAAAGATTCAGATAGTGCATCTAGTCACTCTTCCACGCAATCCACATCAATCGAGGAACTTGCAGAAAAAGTAGCTCAAAAATTAGGCGTCTCTAGTAAACAGATCCCAAGGTTTGCCCCTGTGAAAAGATGCTACACTTGTGGTGGCGACCACATGGCGAACGTATGTCCCATTATGGCCCAACCCCAAGTAAATCCTAGTAGCCAGTACTGCACCATAGAACGAAGATACGCAAATCACACAGCACAAGACTGCCCATACAATAAACAAGTTGTTAGGCAAACCTACCCTCAACCATACCCCCAACAAGGCAGATATCAGAACCAGTACCCACCACAACAGTATGCTAGGCCTCAACAAACCTACCAAACACAATACCAAGCCCAGCAAAGGCCTTAGCCTGTGTTAGCCCAACAACCTCCAGCTCCATCCAGTTTGATACCTGTAAAGTATGCAGCTGCAGAAGAAAACCTGAATAGAGCTATAGTCCCCGTAACGCCATTGCTTTCAGAGAGTGATCCCAGTGACCATAGCTTCGATTCTACACATGTTGATAGTCCCCAGGCTTACTATATGCAGTCTCCTGAACATGGTGAGTCTTACTATAGTGAAGAACCAACTGAACCTAGTTGGGAATCAGATTACACCAACGTCATGTATGCAAACCCCAACCCTAGACCCCAACCTAGACAAGTAAGACCCCCATTCCCTAGAGGACCATGCTACAGATGTCAAGGAGATCATCTCATTCGTGACTGTCCCTTGCCTCCACCTACACAACCTCAGCCAGTAACGATCCAGGGCTATTGTCAAGAGTGTGGAAAGGAGCATCTTTTACGAGATTGCCCTAAGAATCCTAATAATATGCCAAAAATCACTCCCATTAACGTTATTGGGATGGTGGTAGACTCCACAGGAAGTGTGACATCCACCGCACCAGTACAGGTAGTGACTAGAGCCCAGGCACTGCAGCAAAACCAGGGTGTAGGTCAGGAAAAAAGCCCAGAAGTTAGTGAAACTGAGAGCATAACCAAGAAAAGGACTAGAGCATGGAAAGATAGCCGAGAAAGAATGAAAAGACAATGGGCTAAAAAGATGAGTGAACTTGAGGAAAGCATAAGAGAAACCAAAGCCAGGATAACTGAACTCACATCTCAAACTCCCTCTCACACTACCCCACCACCACCTTTCCCACCGCCATCCGACCAGCCACCTTCCAACCCGCCTCACCTAAACCCACCACCCCCTAGAGTAGGATCAGTACTAGCAGATCCCACTCCCGAAGACCTTAATATGATGCTTAAAGCATATCAGGCCAGAATCCAAGAAGGGCCAAATGTCACGGAGCATGACAAGTGCTACCCTAAAGCTGACCTAGAGATGGAGAGAACCAAGCTTTGCGCAAAAATGGTCGCATTGGCTCAGACTATGTTTGAAGCCAGTCGCCTTTTCAACTACTCGGGCTCAGCCAAGACGCAATTACACTTGGACGGACTTCTAGAGAAGTTAGAGGGCATAATTGCAAGATCTGCCAAGGAAGAAAAAAATCAGGAAAGAGATGAAGCAAGCAAAAACATGACCCATCCCCCATCAAAAGCTTACATGCCCAATTCCACTGAATCAGACAATTCCCCGTCCCTAGAAATAATAGAGAATCCAAGGGTACAATCACAAAAGGAACTCGCCACTCAACACCATAACAAGGCTAGTGAAAGAGCAGGTCTTCCTACCCAGAGAGCCTATGAGCCTGAAGCCTATGTACCTAACTCTACAGAGCCAGACACATCATCTTCCATGAATCGGTTCACACCAGAATTCCTACGCGAGATTCAAGAAGACAAATGGGCTAAGGAAAGTGAAGTTCCTCCTCCCTTTGAACTTGTGGATTATGCACACGACCAATTCCCACAAGACATCCCATCTATTTACGGGGAACATGAGAGTACTCAGTCTCACGAGAGATTGGACTTTGAATCCAATTCCATACAAGAGCTACCCCATTTCACAGGCCCATGGGAAGCAAAGTCCACGTGCATGAGAGCACCCACGGTCATGGTAAGAAACGAGGACTCGATCATACCTAGGAACACAGAGGTAGTGAAAAACACCAAAGTGCAGTGCAATCTCAAGTTAGAAGAGCTACTCAAGGTTAAACCTGAATTATGGAAACATGTAGCCAAACAAGTACCAGAAATAGCCAAAGCTCGTTCCCAGGTAGGATCCCATAGAACGGTGCCAGAGATACCCCTGGATAAGATAGGAGATATGTGTGAAGGTGAAGAAGGAAACACCTATCTTCCCATTACCTACCGAGAGTATACCACCAAGGCAATTTTGGACTCTGGTGCAGGAGTTGCAATTGCCACCACTTCCCTATGGAAACGTTGGGGCAAGCCAGCACTCAGGCCAACGAGAATGAAATTGCAGATGGCCGATGGTCACATAGAGAGACCCCTGGGATTACTAGAAGGAATAACTCTCACCACTTGTGGTGTCGAGTTTGAACATACCTTTGCTATATGTGACTTTAGCAAAAATCATGCCTATGAGATGATTTTGGGACGACCATTCATGCGACAATTGCAAGTGGTACAGGATTGGGGAACCAATTCTTTGTACCTACAACACTTGGGAGTTACGACCAAAGTAAATCTCAAAGATTACTCTCATAGGGATGTTCCCCCTATCCAATGGAATCCCATCCATAGAGCCAAGGATGATACGGAATCTGTGCGTTCCATAGGATCAGGATCCTCATGGATGCATGAAGACACCCACTTATGGATGTGCAAAGTAGCAGTAGAAGAAGAGAAGAGAGAGAAGGCCAGAGATATAGGTGCAAACGAAACACATCGACCCATTCAAGACCCAGCCTATGCACCTGTAGTCTTTCCTGACGAAGAATTTGAACCCCACGGCTGGGCAGAAATCCTAGCAACAATGGATGTAGCCATCAACGAGGAACAATGGACACCTCACTGTGATGAGGATGGCTATGACATTTCAGTCTTCTCCATAGAGCCAATCATGGGAGAGGCAGTTCTAGAAGAATGTGAACCTAGTCCTGATGCATTTGAAGATGCAAGTGACTCCGATCTAGAGTCAATCATTATGGACCCACCATTTGCATCAGATGAAGAATACTTCCATGAAGTAGAATTTCAACCCCAAAGGCATGGAGAATTTACAAATGATGTAAGGTTAGCAACACATGTGACCCCGAAGGAAGAAGGCAAGAAACGAAAGAAGAGAGAAGTCTCACCAGAAGAGGAAGAATCCTTGTTTGAGGTCCCAGAAAATTTTAAGAAGTACGAGATAGACGACAGGAGAGTTATGATAAGAATGCCTAAACGGGAGGCGCAATCAGGAGAGGCCTATGATAACAAAGAAACCACCAAGAAAATAGTAGTGGCCCTAGAAGAAGGAGAGGAGAGATGTACATACATAGGCCATGACCTAACAGAGGAAGAAGAGCATGCGTTAATAGCTTTGCTAAGAGAATACAGAGATGTATTCGCTTGGAGTTACAAGGATTTGAAGGGTGTTGACCCAGACATATGCTCACACACCATCCCCATGACTTCAGATGCCAAACCCTCTAAGCAAAAGCCCTATACATATAACGATAATTACGCTGCTAAGATCAAAGAGGAGATAGATAGACTGGTTGAAGCTGGATTTATCTATGAAATTGAGCACACTGAGTGGGTATCCCCCATTGTAGTGGTGCCCAAGAAAAATGGAAAGCTGCGTGTATGCATTAACCTGAAGAAGGTCAATGCAGCCACAATCCGAGATAATTATCCGCTTCCCATTACAGAACATCTCTTAGAAAGAGTAGCGGGCAAGGAAGTGTACAGCTTCCTGGATGGATTCTCTGGCTATAACCAAGTGGCCATAGCTCCAGAAGATCAGCATAAGACGGCTTTTGCCACTGAATGGGGCATATTTGCCTTTAGGGTAATGCCATTTGGGCTTACCAATGCTCCAGCGACCTTCCAGAGGCTGATGTGCCATGTGTTCAAGGAGTTCCTGAGGAAGAATTTAGAAGTCTATGTTGATGATCTCTGTGCTCATTCCAACATTAGGCAAACCCATATTCTTGAACTCAAACAAATCTTTGACAAATGTAGAGAATATCAAGTCTGCCTGAACCTAGAAAAGTGCGTTTTTATGGTCAGGCAAGGCAAGATTCTAGGACACATAGTGTCAAAGAATGGCATATCTACTGACGAAGAGAAAGTGAGAGCCATAGCAGAGCTACCTAGACCAAGGAATGTCAAGGAAGTACAAGCTTTCATGGGGCACTGCGGTTATTACCGACGATTTATACACATGTATGCCATCATAGCAAAGCCTCTGTACGGACTTCTGACTAACTTTGAGTGGACGGATGAATGTGAGAATTCCTTCCAAGAGCTTAAACGAACATTATGTTCAGCACCAATCTTGACCACACCAGATTGGAATAAGCCATTCCATGTTCATGTGGACGCATCCAATTATGCCATTGGGTGTGTGCTTGCACAACCTACCGGTGAAGGTAATATGGATCTTCCAATTGCCTATGCCAGTAGACAGTTGAATGCAGCTGAACGAAATTACACCACTACTGAAAGAGAAGGCTTAGGCATGGTGTATGCAGTTAAGAAATTTAGACATTATTTGCTGGCAAATAAGTTTAAATTTTTTACTGATCACCAAGCATTGTTATATCTCGTGAACAAGCCATGCAATACAGGAAGATTAGTAAGATGGTTTCTCTTACTAATGGAATATGACTTTGAGGTTGTAGTGAGGAAAGGTAGGACTCATTTGAGAGCGGATCATCTCTCTAGGCTCACCTCCGGAGAAGCCCCACAGGGAGTATCAGATGATCTTCCTGATGCTTACTTGTTCAATTTGGAAGTGGTGCCACAGTGGGCTAAGCCATTGGTACCAGTATTGACATACGGGCCTAACCATCCGGTAGTAAACACACGGAATAGAGAGGTTGTGAAAGCCCAAAAGTACCACATCATGGCGGGAAGTATGTACAAGCACACAAATCAAGGAATCATGGCTTGTTGTGTGGAAGAGGACGAGTACAATAAATGGTTGCAATTAGCACATGTAGGTGCATTAGAGCAACACTATTCAAAACAACGAACCCTACAGACACTCAGGAGGCTCGGAGTGCACTGGCCAACTATGGAAGCTGATGTCCAAAGGGTGTGCAAGGAATGCCCAATCTGCTGCACTAAACCACCTGTAGAACACTCCACTCTTTATCAAATGTCCATAGTGCCAGATTGGAGTGAACCACTAGTGTCCTTCCTGAGGACGAAAACCTTCCCTCAAGACATGACGCTGGCTAGGAAAAGGAGTTTAGAACAAGAAGCCCAGGATTACTCACTCATTGGTGATAATCTATATAAGCGTGGTAAAGATGGTTACCTACGGCTATGTGTCCATGAAAGTGAATATCTCAAGATCTTGGAAACTGCTCATCAAGGTGTAGCAGGAGGACACTTTGGGCCAGATCGGGTGATCAAAGCAATTCTATTTGCGGGCTTCTGGTGGCCTACCCTTCACATGGACGCACACACCTATGTGAAACGGTGTGATGTCTGTCAGCGAACCCAGTATCCTATACGTAAAGATGAGATGCCACTGAAACCTATGATGGGTGGACGTGCATTCTCTAAGTGGGGAATAGACTTCGTAGGTCCTATTAATCCCCCAGCTAAGGGTTCCCATGCAGAATATATCATTGTTGCAACAGACTATCTAACTAAATGGGTAGAGGTAAAAGCCACAACAAAGAACGATGCTCAAACAACAGCCAAGTTTTTATTTGAGAATGTGTTCACTAGATACGGACTACCTATAGAGCTAGTCAGTGATAGAGGCACTCACTTCCTAAATGAAGTTATTGAAAATCTGCTCCAAGAATTCTTGGTAGTTCATAAGAAGTCTGCCCCCTATCACCCCCAAGCTAATGGCCAGGCTGAGAGTACCAACAAGATCTTATGCAATGTACTGACGAAATTAGTAAACAATAAACGCTCTGATTGGGACAAACAGCTACACCATGCTGTTTGGGCATACCGAGTCGCCTACAAAACGGTACTCCAAGCCACCCCCTTTCAGATGGTGTTTGGCCAAAATGCTGTGCTGCCATTGGACTTCTTGATACCTACATTAAAGGTAGCCCAAGAGCACGAATGGACAGGTCATGAACTCTCCTCTAGACTCTTTGACCTTGAACAATTAGGAGAAACAAGGCTAAGGGCAGCTGCAGGGATATATGCAGCTAAGAAACGTCAGAAGGCGTATTTTGATGCCCATGTTAAGGATAAAGGTTTGAAGGCAGGCAACCTAGTACTAGTATACACTTTGAAACAACATGCGAGGAAACTAGAGAAGCGAGGCTACGGACCCATGATCATTAACAGAATCTCAACAAGTGGAGCAGTGCAACTAGCCACATTAGAAGGCGATGTTCTCCCAAATTATATCAGCGGATGCAGAGTCAAATTGTATCAGGAACCTCTCACAGAGGAAATGCTAAGTCGACTTAGCACTGCTAAGAAACACAAAGAGGAAGAAAAGCGAATTCGCGAAGAAGCTCAAGCAGAAGCCCTAGAACGCATACAGAGAATGAAATTCAGACGACAAGGTAGAGAGCACCCTAGACAAGATGCATATGCAGATCAGGGATATGACGTGGCTATGTGTGAAGTTTCAGGTATGAGCTCACAAAGGATAACTGATCGACGTCCTTTCATAACCTTAGATATAGGACAAGGAAAGAGTGCAAGGACTGTAAGAGCCTTGATTGACTCAGGTGCAGCCACTAGTGCTGTTAAATTGTCTTACTGTCAAGAGTTGCAATTGACTGTCAATCCTGTGAAAGCATATCTCATAGGATTGGGAGGCGTGGAAACCCCTTGCATAGGCGAGGTGGAACTTCCCCTCTATATTCATGATGAGGCAATGACAGTTAAAGTACTAGTATGCCAAGATGAGGACCTCACTGAACCCCTTGTCTTGGGTCAAGACTGGATCTATGGCCAAGCAGTCAACTTAAACCTAAGAAGTGGACTTCTTCAGGTATGGGTGAATCAAACTAGAATTACAATTGAGTTAAATAATGGAGCACTCAAGGAACTAGGAAGAGCACAGACTCCTGGTCCCTCCAGGGGTACACGTGAAGTTGACCATGCTGTTCTTGTCAAAGGCTATGTGATACAGAAGAACGGAGATCTCAAAGAAGGAGTAGGAACCACAATGGAACTCCCTTCTTTTCCAAAGGCCAGAAGGAGGCAGCAACCAAAGGTGGATCAAAGGCAGCAGAAACAGAGTACTACCCATGCCGGAAATCAAAGGTACCTGCGCAGCAGAAGGTCTCAGCAAGTGAAACAAGTGTGGGTGCGGAAAGGCGAACACCTGGTTGCACTCCCACCAACCACACGGGCAAAGCCTCTTATTAGTAATCAACAACACGACACTAATAAGAAGTTTTTCAGAAATTCTCCTGCTAACGTGAAATCTATTTGGGTGCCCAAAAAGTCGATGAAGGCGAGCCCACAATCAAGACAGATTTGGGTGCCTAAGGCTTGCTTGCGGACGCAAATAGCTACGCCAAGGCCACAACCTATACAGCATAACCCATTCATTCGCACAGCCAGCATTCACTCGTTTTCAACACTCAGGAACACACCAAGGCCCATGAACACGAACAGGACCGCTTGTAAATGGGTCCCTAGAAAGCCTCATTTTCAAGTCGATACACCTATAAAGACCCCTAGAGTCTCTACGAAACCAAGAACAAAGCCCATCCACTGCATTTGGCAGCCCAAGACCTGTAATAAACCCCCCGACACCAAGTTGTAAATTCATCCCCACTTACTAACTTCATTAGTCTCCTAGGACTACCCAAGCATTAACTCCACACACTCTCTTTGTGCACTTACTAACAACTAACTCACCATCTACCTCATATTAATGTTGTAACGGGGACAACAACGGATTTATTCTGTCCATTACATTGATTAACACATGGTTCTATATTCTCACAGAACCAACCAGCAAGCAGGGCCATGGCAGAAGCAGCCGGTGCCAGTTCTCAAGCCGGATCTGGTGCACAGATTGTGGACATAGAAACACTCCTCCTCGAGCCACATCTCACCGCAAGGCCGCAAGAACTTCAAGCCGTGCATGTGCTCCCCATTCAGGATCCTCCTCAAGGGCACACTTCTCAAGTAGGTAAGCACGCGCATTGGTTCAATGACGTCGCTGGACCTTTGGGTGATGGCACCTATTTCTGGGAAGCTGAATTGGAGTTTAATGGTAAATGGGGACGCTACCATTTTTTCACACGTGAATTTGAGAGCTATCAGAATGCCGAAGTCATGCGTTCCGTATGGACCAAAGCAGGCCTGGACAGTTATTTCAGAGCCCACTTACCGAAGCCAGATTTCATACGATGTTCTTATCTTATCAGTACCATCACTCCTAGCAGGGCCAAGGGAGGCGACAGCACTTTTGTGGTACCTTCACTATTGCCGGGTCACGAACTTAAAAGATTCAAACTGAACCTCAATCTGGTACGAGAAGCATTGGGTATGTACGGTATGCATATTCCTACTGAAAAGGAAACAATGGTTCCAAGAAGAATGAAACATAAAGATCTCAATAAGCTGAAGGACATGGTAGCAATGACACCGACAATCGCTCTTCACCTACGAACCATCATGCAACATTTTGCTTTCCCCGCACAAGAAAGATTCACCATGCCCCCAAAGAAAATATGGTTTATCTTGTATTTGGCAGAGGCAGAAAATCTCCCTATCAACGTACCACATTGGATCATAGATCAGATCCACCTAGCCCATCAACGATGGAACAAGAAGCAGAAAAATGTGCTCCACGGGTGTTGTGCTCTGACCAAGATAATCTATCGGTGTCTAGCCTACGACGTGCCTATTCAGCGGGCCCTCGTATGGTCTCGGGTCCAAGAATTCTAGAGAAGGCTATCAGCGGCAGGTCCTCCATCAAAGAAGATGAGAGGGGGAGTCCAATTACCCTACGCTCAACCCAGAGGAGCCACCGCTACACCAGAGATTACCCCTCCCCAGACACGACGCGTCAGACCATTCACCATTCGGTTACCAAGACCAAGTACAGAGGGACCCAATCTAGTGTTTCCACCAGTTCCATCGGACTTGGAATTCCCCCAGGGTTTTACTCTCAATGATCTCACTGATGAAGAAGTGGCTAGGCTAATCTACGACTCTAATCTCAAAGCAGAAACCGAGCAAACTCAAGAACCACAAACCCATACAACGACGGCAGCCCCCACCCGACCGCAAGTGGTAGAAGTCGACGTAGATGAACAAGAGACAGAACCAGAGGAAGAACCCTACGAAGAACAAGCGTATGATGAACTTTCAGAGTTAGCAAGTGCCCCCGCCTATTCGGCACAAATAAAAACACTATATCGAACCATGCAGCTCGTTCAAGAACAGCATAGAATGTCACTTGAAGCAGGCAAGAAACTCATGAACCAAATGCTGGCAGAGGAAGGTGTGGATGATCTGTTCATCGAATCCCTCAATCTACACGCAGATGCAGTAGGATTGGATGAGGCCATTCATGAGGCAATGGCCTACATTCACCGATTTGAGAAAGGAGTTCCCGCCCGCCCCATGAGATCCGGGAAACAAATTCATATCAACGTGTCAGCACCAGGAGATACAACGCAAACAGACGAACATCACGAAGCACCCCTGTCACCACCCTCCCCTCCCCTCACTACACAACTCACTCCACCACATGACACTACCACCACCACACCCACTACCACCACAATTGTAATGGGAATTCCACTCTCTCCGGGAATCCAATTCGGGGGAGTCACCATGCCCACTTTCACCACTCTCTTCACTAACGTCACATCCACCCCACCCACGATCCCCATCTACACGGTCACTCAAACACTTGACATTATGGAAACATCTCCTGCCACTGCACCGCTCCCTCCCCCCATGCCACCTCCATCTCCCATACCCCCTCCTCCCACATCTCCACTTGCATCCACATCATTCATCACTCCCTTTCCCGCCCCCATTCCCCCTGCATCTTCACCCCTCCCCGCATCTTTTAATGTACATAGTATATTCCAAGCTCTAAATCAATGTGTCTATCAACTTCAGAATGAGTACAGAGCTTTGGACGACCGGTATCAGCAACTGACAATAAATCACCAGAACTTACAAAGGCAACTTACAATTCTTGAAGAGGAAAATGCAGAGGTGAATCAACGTTATACAACGCTTGAGCAGGCTCACCAAACACTACTGGAGGCACCCCAACCATCGAAAGAATCAAGCGTCAAACAATTAGAAGCCTTGCTCGAAGTATACCAAGCCGATAACCTACGAGTCCGACGTAACTTGGCGCTACTCAGGAAACATATGGCCACAGCACTTGAAGAGAACAAGAGACTGCAAAAACAAAATGAAGAGAATCTGGAAGCAGCAATGGAAGGCTCTCCCCACGAGATCGATCCAGAACAGTTCAAAGCAGTTCCCTCGGAGACGATGAAAACCATTTTGGAGAGCTATGCAGATCTTCTAGAAGCCCATGATGACTTGGAAAGAGAACGTGACACACTACGGAGCAGGCTTAAGGAACAGGAAGAGCAACCGAGGAGCGCCCCATCAACCTCTACCTCAGACGAGGTCAAGGCTTTAACTGAGCAGGTGGCAGAATTACAAAAGAAGTTACTGACATACGAGAGGCAGCCGTCTCCAGTCGTAGAACCAAAGCCAGAAGAGTTGGTCCCTATTGAGGTAGATGATTCGTATGAAGAACCGTATGTTCCTATGCCGATGCCAGGAGGGCAACGCACCTCAGAGGGACTCGACACCTTGGAAGTAGAAGCACCCGAGTGGCTTCAGACACTGGAAAGGACAGCGAACACCCACGAAGAACGAGTGGCCATTCAGATCCAATCACTAGCGAATCTAGAAGACACTGTCATACGGTCAGAATATTTCCGAAGTATGTCTCATCATAGATGGATCGGCACCAATGATGACCAATATGTGCCATACTGCATACTTTTGGCCGATTACAACGCCGAAATTCAACGACGATGCGGCAAGCCTCCTACTTTTGCTACACAATTTGGTCCAGATGATATACCGGAGAGTGCTAAGCGTGGGTCCATCCATCAACCCACCTGGAGGATCAGGCTTTTGGAAACATATCCTAAAATGGTCCGAACCTGGAATAATATGCCGTTGTTTATCAAATATAATCCTTGTTACATTCCGGTTCTTCGAAGACGCACCTGGCCTGAATTCACTATTGCCGTCAGAGACATCAAAGCCTGTGCAAAATGGTTAAATTACGTTTATCTGGCGCCTCCACGAGGACCCCCCACGGTGAACTACATGATTTCTACAATCCGTCACTGGAGCATTAGGCTACGCAATAATCCCGATGTGATGGCCCAGATGTGTATGAAAATATTTGAATTAATGCTGATCACTTTCAGGACGTTTAAGAACATTAAGGACCCTCACTTCTCAGGAGCAGGCTTTGTAACAGGAAACCAGGATCTGGTGTACGATATGAGTACCACCCCATCAATTGAAGTAATATATGCTTGGCACGCCCGAATCAAGTACCTCCCAGCCTGCTTTAAACAAACATTTGAGGAGATGTTCATCACAGGATTCTGGGAATATCACTCCGAAATCTTTATACCCAGACCATCACATCTCCTCCAACTATTTGCTGTGGAGAGAACTATTTACTCAGAACAATTGAGGGTGCCTCATCCAGACGTTCCCGGACCTGTGAATTGGGATGAATTGCTCACGGATCTAGCACGCGGCTTACGACTAGAAGAACACCACCTAGCCACCGATGTCGTCCAATACTATGTTCAAAAATCCTCTAGAGAAGGGTCTGTCAGGGGCGACAGACGCGAGAGTGGGGGGGGTGTTGGTAGCAGTCGGGGAACTGAAGGAGCCACAAGACGAAGAGAGTCAGAACGAAGGGACAGCACAAGCAGACAGGGCAGCCAACGAAGATCTGGCAAGTAGGCCAATAATTTCCTTCATGAAGAAGCAAGTACGGGCATTCACGCAGATCTAGCACTAAGGCATCCTTTAATTCTTCAAAACCTTACACCAATCAAAAGTGATTCTTATCACTAACAATCATTGTAAATACCGTTCCATATTTTTTTAGCTCCATTTTGTGCAAGCCGAGGAGTCCTCGAGCTTGAGGAGCCTTAGAAGTACCTACATATCAATTTTCGTATTTTTTAGACTCCGTTTAAGCCTTCAAATTGGCCCTGGAACCTAATTTTTAACTAGGCCGGATACTAGGTCTGGACAGGGCCAAAGCTAGTCAAAAACTATAAAAAGAGCTAGAGAGCTCATTTTTGAGGTTGGATTGTAATTGAAACAAACTTGTAAGAGCTCTTGAAAGTAATCTAAAGACTCTATTGCTTATCACTCTTTGTCTTGCTGTGTGTGCGCGTGTGTGTGCATGTGTGTGCATGTTTGTGTGCTTCTCACCCACGCACTTGTGCCGCCACTTGCTCAAGGTCTTCATACCATCCTCACGTCTTCCCGGATTGACATTAAAGGAGGTGCTACTCATCACTGAGCTACAGAAGGTTTTAGATTAGTTTCCCATGCTATAAAAAGAGGAGAAAAGTCGTGATCTTGTGGGATGTCCAAGAGAGTCATATGTGTATCTCTACACTGCTATAGTTTTGTATGCAGAGATTGCAGAGCTTGTATCTCCCTCATTATATATCCAAATTACATGTTTGATAGCTCATTGGAAAGCTCTTACTGTCTACTTTCTTCCTGTAAATGTTCATAATCATTGGATTTGTGAGCTGAGAGCAATACTCTCTGCAAGTAGTGTGTGTTCTCTGTTTTTTATCCCTGCTGAAGGTCTCCATTAAACCTCAAACGTGCAGAGGTCATATCTCCTTGTGTATGTATCCAAATCATGTGTTCTTTGGCTTGTTAGAAAGCTCTTTAAGTCTAAGTGTATTCTGGAAAGTTTCAAAGTCATTGGAGTTGTGAGTTAAGAGCAGTAGTCTCTGCAAGTGATGTGTGTCCTCAGGTTCATCTCTGTTTCAAGGTCTCCATTAAAGCTGCATATTGCAGAGGTCATAGCTCATTGTGTACTTATCCATTTGAGGTGTTCTATATCTTGTTGGAAAGCTCTTAGAGTCTCGTTTATGTGTGTGAAACAGTTTTGGAAAATTCCAAGTGAGTAAAGAGCAATTTGCTCTGCAAGAAAATTGGTCTGTGCATACAAGTTTGTGAAAAAGTCAACTAGGTCCTGTTGGGTTTCACCTACTTCTAGCTGTACTTTGGAGATCAATAAACTTCAACATTGGTATCAGAGCAAGTACTTGGAGGCTTGGAGAAGGTTATCATACCTTGACGAAGAATTTGAAGCTATCAAGGAAGCAGTTCATCATCAACACTACACAAAGGTAGAAGAAGATTGCGAGGAGGCATCTGAAGCAACATCCAAGCAAAGAAAGGTGCACATACCTCATTTACAAGGTAAATATTATATTTCTTCTTATCACACACATTGGAAAGGAGGCTTAAAGGAGGAAGCTTAGCATTTGTATTATGGGAGACCAACATGCACAAATAGAGAAGCTTGATAAGACCAATTATCAAGCATGGAAGTTTAGAATCACAGCATACTTGCAAGGTAGAGGCTTGTATGGTTTGATTGACGGCACAGATATCAAACCCACATTACCAGAGGACCCAAATCAGCAACAATTGAGGGAGTTTAGACTTTGGAATGAGAGAGACAAAAGAGTTATATTCATTTTATCACAAAATATTCAAGATTCAATGGTAGGACACATACAAGATCTAGACACAAGTAGAGATGTTTGGCTTGCATTGGAAAGGTTGTATGCTACAGGTACAAGAGCAAGGAAGATTCAACTCAAAAATGAGTTGAATAACATAAAGAAAGATACAAGGACATCGGTCAATGATTACATATTGAAAGTTAAAGAGATTGCAGATCAACTAGGATCAATTCAAGCTCATGTGGAGGACGACGACTTGGTTGCACATACTCTCAACGGACTCAAAGATGATGAGAGATGGAAACCCTTCATTACTTCAGTTTATGTCAGAGGAGAATTACCAGATTTTGATCAACTTATTGCCCTTATGGTCACGGAGGAGATGAATCTAAATGGTTCTACTTCAAATCAAAAAGGATCTCAAGGACAAGCTCTTTATGTAGGATCATCAAGAGGTGGAAACAGAGGTGGAAGAGGTTCAAATAGAGGTCGAGGAAGAAGGAGCGATGATCAAAGGACTTCAAGTGGCTTCTTCAACACAAGAGGAAGAGGAAGATCAAGCGCTAGAGGTACGAGAGGCTACTACAACTACAACCAAAGACAAAGGAGTGAAGATAATAAGAACAATTGCTATATATGTGGAAGGTATGGACACTATGCCAAAGATTGTTATCAAAATGAAAATAATCAAGGTGGTAATCGAAGAGGAGGCTATTCAAGAAGAGGTAAACAACAAGGAAATTATGCAGTTGAAGGTAAAAGTGATGATTATGATTCTCTTCTTATGATGAATGTAGAAACTAAGATGAATTGCAATAGCGATGTATGGTATGTAGATAGTGGTTGTTCTAATCACATGTCTCATGATGCTTCATGGTTTTCTAATATGCATAATCCGTCATGTAAAGGTCATGTTGAAACAGGAGATGATACAACACATAAGATTATGCAGGTTGGAGATGTTGTTATGCAGGATAAGAGCAAGACAAATTGCTTGAAGGATGTACTTTATGTGCCAACGATCACTAAGAATTTGATGTCGGTTGGTCAAATGGTAGAAAAAGGTCTACAAGTGAGATTTAATCATGCAGGTTGCTTCATTGAGGATCCAAAGCAAAGGAGGTTAATTGCTAGAGGTAAAAAACAAGGTAGATTGTTTACATTCAAGGTAAACCCAAATCATACAAACTATTTCTCTTATGGTATGCATCGAATAGCAGAGCTTGATCTATGGCACAAAAGGATTGGACACATGAATGTACACAGGTTAAAGGAGCTATCAAAGAAGAGGATTGTTGAAGGATTACCTGATCTTACTAAGCAACATATGGTGCATCTTTGTGAAGCATGTCAAATGGGTAAGCAGAGTAGACAACCTTTCAAGCATTCAAGCTATGTAAGTGATGGTTTGCTAGATCTCATACACACAGATGTGTGGGGACCTACTAAAGAGGCATCCTTGGTTGGTAATAAGTACTATGTATCATTCATTGACGATCATAGTAGAATGACATTTGTGTATTTTATTAAACATAAGAGTGAGGTCTTTGATTGTTTCAAGAAGTTCAAATCATATGTCGAAAAGCAAACAGGAAGGTATATTAAGAAGCTAAGATCCGATGGAGGAGGAGAGTATTTCTCTCAAGCTTTTACTGATTTTTTGTATGATGAAGGTATCAAAAGAGAAGTTACATGCAGGTATACTCCACAACAAAATGGAGTCGCAGAAAGAAGAAACAGAATCATAGCAGAAGCATCTAGAAGCATGCTTAATGATATGTGTTTGCCTAATTATTTTTGGGCTGAAGCTGTTAGCACAAGTGTTTACATTATGAATAGAGTTCCGACTGCTGGAGTTCATCATTTGACACCATATGAGGTATGGCATGGAAGGAAACCAAGTGTAAGTCATTTGAAAGTATTTGGCTGTGTATGTTATGTACATGTACCTAGTGAGGTGAGATCTAAACTTGATGCGAAATCAGAAAAATGTATATTTATTGGTTATGCAGATACTCAAAGAGGATATAGATGCTATAATCCTCATACCAATAAGGTTGTTGTGTCAAGAGATGTAAACTTTGATGAATCACTTTCATGGTATGCAGATAAGAATTGTTTGCAGGTCATGGATGAAAATGAAGAAGGTGTGGTTGAAGGAGATGAATGCATAGTTCAGCCATCAGGAAGTTTAAATGATGAAAGGAGTGGTTTAGATGAAGAAAGAGGATCACCTTTCAATGGAAGATTAAGGCAAGAGTCACCTCCAAGTGTTAAAAGTAAAGGTAAACTCAAACTTGTTGAAGTTAATGATGAAGGAGAGGAAATTAGTGATGTATGTGAGTATGGAGAATCATCAAAGGTTTCTAATAAGAAAGGAAGAGCATCTACATTGGAGGTAAGAAGAACTTCAAGAGTAAGTAAGCAACCTCAAAGGTATACTTATCAATCTTTCATGAATACTCATTATGCTTTTATGACAAAAGTTGAGCAGGAAAATGAACCCACATGTTATGATGAGGCCAAAGGAGATGAAAAGTGGGAGAAAGCAATGAGAGAAGAAATGGAAGCACTACAGGATAACAAGACTTGGAATTTAGTTCCAAGTACACCAAAGCAAAAGGTAATTGGTTGCAAGTGGGTTTTTAAGATTAAAAGAAATAGTGATGGTAGTGTGTCTAGATATAAGGCTAGACTTGTAGCAAAAGGATATAATCAAACTCAAGGTGTGGACTATGAGGAAACATTTAGTCCAGTAGCAAATATGGCAACGGTGAGAACTTTGTTGGCTTTAGCTGCAAGTAAAAGGTGGAATATATATCAACTCGATATAAAGAATGCCTTTCTTAATGGTGAGTTAAATGAAGAAGTGTATATGTCACAACCAGATGGTTATGTGGATGCAAAATGTCCTAATCATGTATGCAGGTTAAAGAAGGCATTGTATGGTCTTAAGCAGGCACCAAGGGCATGGAATGCAAGGTTGGTAAAGTATCTTATGCTGCAAGGATACACAGCGAGTCATGCTGATCCTTCACTTTATGTAAAACATGTAGATGGCATGTGTGTCTATGTATGCATTTATGTGGATGACTTGTTGATTACAGGGAATGATGCAAAAGCAATTGATGAGATAAAATGTAATTTGGGAAAGGAATTTAAAATTTCAGATCTTGGTTTGCTCAGATACTTTCTTGGGATTGAAATTGTGTATAGCGATGAAGGTATGTGGTTGATACAAAGAAAGTATATATGTGATATGCTGAAAAGGTTTGGTATGCAGGAATGTAAATTTGTTTCTACTCCAATGGAATGTAATGTAAAGCTAAGCGCAAAGGAAGGTGATGAGTTGCATGATATGAATGTATATAGATCCATGGTAGGATCTTTGATTTATGCAACAAAAACTAGACCTGATATATGTTATGCAGTGGGAATATTGTCACAGTTTATGCATGAACCTAGAGTACCTCATATGCATGCAGCGAAAAGAGTGCTTAGATATTTGAAAGGTACCATGAACGAAGGATTATTTTATAGTCATGATGCTGATCTAACTCTTAAAGTCTTTAGTGATGCAGATTGGGCTGGAAGCAAAGATGACAGAAGATCCACAAGTGGATATGTGGTAATAGCAGGAAACAAGACATTAACATGGAGTTCAAAGAAACAGCCTACAGTTGCTTTATCTTCTACAGAGGCTGAGTATAGAGGTTTAGCATTGGCTACTACTGAGGTTATGTGGTTTAAAAAGTTGTTTCATGACTTGAATGTGCAGGTTGATGTACCACTGATATATGGGGATAACTTGAGCAGCATTCATATGACCTCAAATCCTATTTTTCATGCTAGAACAAAGCATATAGAGGTTCACTATCATTATGTTCGAGAGAAGGCCATGAACAATGAAGTGCAGGTTTCTTTTGTTGGAACAAAGGATCAAGTTGCAGATATCTTCACCAAATCCTTGGATGGACCAAAGCTTCAAAGATTCAACTATATTCTTGGCATGAAGGAAATACCCTTTGAAACTTGAGGGGGAGAATGTTGCGAACATTTGTTTTATGTAGGGTACAAGTTTCAAATTATGTAAATACCTTTGGGAAGTCTTCAAATACTTCAAGAAGGCTCATATTATTCATAAAATGTAGCAAAAATACCACGTGAGTTCTAGAACATGGTGAGTCAAATTAGTGAGTCACAAGGGAGCTTCAGTGGTGTCCTAGTGGAAGGTCGATGTGGCTAGTTCTCAAAGTCCATCAATACTTTGCTTATTTGAGCACTTGAGTCATGTAATACCTCCATCCAAGTGTCTACCATGAATTTAGATGTATTAGGAAGGTTTTAGATTAGTTTCCCATGCTATAAAAAGAGGAGAAAAGTCGTGATCTTGTGGGATGTCCAAGAGAGTCATATGTGTATCTCTACACTGCTGTAGTTTTGTATGCAGAGATTGCAGAGCTTTTATCTCCCTCATTATATATCCAAATTACATGTTTGATAGCTCATTGGAAATCTCTTACTGTCTACTTTCTTCCTGTAAATTTTCATAATCATTGGATTTGTGAGCTGAGAGCAATACTCTCTGCAAGTAGTGTGTGTTCTCTGTTTTTTATCCCTGCTGAAGGTCTCCATTAAACCTCAAATTTGCAGAGGTCATATCTCCTTGTGTATGTATCCAAATCATGTGTTCTTTGGCTTGTTAGAAAGCTCTTTAAGTCTAATTGTATTCTGGAAAGTTTCAAAGTCATTGGAGTTGTGAGTTAAGAGCAGTAGTCTCTGCAAGTGATGTGTGTCCTCAGGTTCATCTCTGTTTCAAGGTCTCCATTAAAGCTGCATATTGCAGAGGTCATAGCTCATTGTGTACTTATCCATTTGAGGTGTTCTATATCTTGTTGGAAAGCTCTTAGAGTCTAGTTTATGTGTGTGAAACAGTTTTGGAAAATTCCAAGTGAGTAAAGAGCAATTTGCTCTGCAAGAAAATTGGTCTGTGCATACAAGTTTGTGAAAAAGTCAACTAGGTCCTGTTGGGTTTCACCTACTTCTAGCTGTACTTTGGAGATCAATAAACTTCAACAATAACCATATTTCCCTTTGATATGCGAAAGGACTAAACATAGATGACCACCTTGTAACCAAGGTCATCAAGTTGACCAACTGACATCAAACTGTGTGATAGATGAGGTACATGTCACCAAGTCTCACAGTACCAAGAGACTTTGCTACATAATTAGAGAACCATTCTCTATGTGGTGTCACATGGAAAGAAGCACCAAAACTAGCAGCCACATGTGGGAAAGAGAATCGGCCATAAGAGCCTTAGTTGGCACAGTACTATCAAGTGTCAACACATCAGCATCATAAAAAATAACATTAATTTCTTGAATCTTCACAGTCAAAGTAGATGGTGCATGTAACAGTTTAACATGTCCATCAACATTCTGTCCTTTACCTTTAGCATTCTTTAATGCATAACAGTCTTTCTTCATGTGTCCTTTCTTATGACAATAATGGCATTCAATATCCCTCTTCCTTGATTTACTTCTACTCTTATTCCGTTGACCATTCTTTTCCTTGTTCTTGCTCCTGCCACGTTGCTGATTCTTTCCTTGGTAAGAATCACGAACATTATATGCATCTCCACTCTGAGTGCTAACCATAGATTTTCTACGAATCTCCTCATTCAAGAGTGCTCCACATATGTCATCATAGACGAGTTTACCACCAGGTGCACTATTGCTAATAGCTGTGCAAAATGTATCCCATGATGAAGGCAAGGTGCATAACAACAATACTGCTTTCGTTTCATTATCCATATCCATTTTCTGAGCCTGTAACTGAGAGAATATAGCATCAAACTCATTTAGATGAGTAGCAACACTATCTGTGTCCTTCATACGAAGTTCCTATAATTTTTTCATCAAATAGACTTTATTTGATGCCATCTCTTTTTCATATGTATTGCATACCTTCTTCCAAAGCTCCTCTGCACTTTCACAATCTAATATTGTAAAGTAAACATTATCTGCTAGGTGCAAGCGAATGGTAGACCTGGCCATTTCATTTACTCATCCCAATCATCTTCATCCATGTCAACAGGCTTCTTTGAAATTCCATTTACTTGCTTCCATTGCCTCCTTTGAATCAACACATCTTTAATTTGATTTTTCCATAGAGCAAAGTTTGTGCTATCAAATTTTTGGATCTCAAAATGGTCTTTGCCTTGCAAGTTATAGCTCCTCCTCGAAACACTAGCACTAGACCCTGATCCACCACATTTGCCTGAGACCTCTAATGCCATGATGGTAGAGAACTGAATGGAATGATAATGGAGCTAGAGAAGAGTCGGAACACCAACGAATAAGTGTATCAAGGAGTAAATCGACCACTATAGTTGACAAAACCAAAAAATCTGGAAAAATTTTGTCAGAGTATCCTCTACAAAATGAGCGTATGACCAGTGTCAAAATATCATAAAACTGCAAGTACTGACATGTTTGCCTGCATAGTGAATCACAGACTCCACTACATATAATCAGTTACCCAATAGAAGCCAACTAGGCTTATCGAGCACCTATGAATAGCTATCATACATCTCCTATGGAGAGGCTAGGTAAGTCTTCCACTTGCATCACCGAAGAGACCCCGACATTTGGGTGTCTCCCACTTAAGAAAACCTCACCACGACCCTCTTTATCAAACGTAAAAGGCTTTATGCAAAGAATGTAACCGCTATATCAATGACCACATGGACATACATAATCAGTATCCACAGAAGCATACATAATGTGTATGTGCTCAATATATGCAGTAAAATGACACTAAAAGGCTGAATGCACATCCCAAAAACTAGCCAATAACCTGCAAGTCTCTATCAACTCTGATGTTTTTTGGCTCAGAAAACCTGCACAAATTTGCAATTGCTGCTCCCACCAAAATTGAAATCTTTCAAGAAACCTATAGTTTTATGAGTGTGGCTGAAAACACAATCCCAGAGGTTGATATTTAATGTCGGAGAAGTATAAAGAATACTCTTCTTGATGTTCTTTGACTTGTGTGAAGAGAACTATGTGCAGAAGTACTCCAAAACGGCTCCAAAAGACACCCCAAAAATGCTTCAAAAATAGGCTTTGAAAGCAAAAAACCACAAGAGTGTAGCTTAGTGGCAAGAGATTGCCACGGTTAAGCGAGCTCTGGGGGGAACAGTATTGGGATGGGTGACCTCTCGAGAAGTACCGAGAACGGCTATCTTCCTTGATCGTTGAGGTCCTCCCTCGCGTGTAGCCAATGGTGCCAACGGTGACTTCGGTGACTCGGATGACAAGGTATGCGAAGGTCTATGCCTTGGTCACCACCTTAGTCATAAGCATTAGAGAAAGCCAAGGGGGGGTGCTCGCTTCACTCGCACAAAAGGAAAAAAGCTTTTGCATCGAACTACTTTGATACCAGTGAAGGGTTTCGATCGCGATGCACCACGGTGAGCTCTCCTTATCGAGAGCTCCATGATGATATCCTCAGAGTAGAAAATGGACCTCCTAAGCCAACACACCGTACTCTGCACAAAGACTGCAGAATACGCAAAAAACACAGTACACAGGGAGCACGAAGATAGACCTCTTAGGTCTTACAAATGTGGTCAAACTTACAGTCTATAACTGACCAGGCCACTATATGTTTTATTAAAGAACATATACAAAGAAGTGTCCAGTGGCCATTTGGCCTTTCACATGGACACTAACAGTAACAGAATGCCTAGGTTTGAATAAATATCAATGACAAAATCTCTCAAAAAATCAGGTAAAGATGCTCTATTAGATAGGGTTGTCCTCTGGCACCAACCCTTTTTTTCATTGCCATCTATGGCCTAAGTTGCTTGGTTAACCATTAGGCCCATCTTCGATAGATTGAGGGTCTTCGACTCCCTCATAGCTAAAGCTAGATGATAATGTGACTCTTCACTGATGATACAAATGCTTTTGTGCATAATGACCCGAGTAGCATCAACAACTTTTGGCAATGTCTTAACATTTATTGTGTTGCATCCAGATTTAAAATAAATCACTCTAAAATTTCGTTCAAGGCCATTTTTGCCCTGCCCACTCTGCATTTTTTTATTAACCAAGGATGTAAGGAGATACACAATGGACAAATCTTTCGGCTTCTTGTATCTCGATAGGCTTTGAAGTTTCTATTGGCCAGTGTTGAAGTAGGTTCTAACCAAAACGGATGCTAAATTATCCTACGAGAAGGGAATGCAATTCAACCTAGCAAGGCATGCAATGGTGATCAAAACCTTCCTCATTTAATATATTATCTATTTTCTTGCATGTTGGAGGCCTTGTGTAGTAACCATAAAGATTCTAGTGGGTTGGGCATTTTGGATGTGGGGGATGTGGCAAATAAGCTGGCCACCAAGTAGCTGATGAAAGCATGGTCCAATACAAAAGCTTCATGGGCTAAACTAATTCTCAGAAAAAAATGCTCTCTTACACTTACCCGAATCCATAGGTGGAAGAATATCGATCTTCATTGATATTTTCTCAACATCCGGTGACTCTGAAAGGTTTAGACCTTGTTTCTTCCATATGGAAGAGTTGGAACAATATGAAATCGTATATCAAGGTTAATGAATATTGGAAGTGGGTGGCTAGGATTAGGCAAAATGATTCTATTTGGTTTCCAATTAGGGGAATCAAAGAAGAAGACTTGGAGAACATCCTAAGAGCAAAGAAGCTATGGAACAAAAAATTTAGTAAATGAAAACATCTCTAGAACAATGAAAGATGTTATTGAATAAGATTTGAAGACATTGACCCTGTTAGGAGAGTTGATTATGATGATTGTTCAGACACATAATCAATGCTTGTGATAACTCAAAGAATCATCTCCTTCTCAGGAATGGCCTACCCAAGATTGAAGGATTAAGATGGACCAATGGTAATAAATTGGATAAAACTCTAAGGATCCAAAAGTATCATGGCTGGCATATATCCCTTAATAGGAGAGGGTACATGAACTGTTCTAGCATCAGATGGAAACTTATGTGCGTGGACTTATGGCATACTCTCATTGAGAACAAAAAATTGATTCTTTTGTGGCAAATACTCCATCATGGAATCTGGACCAATGCCAAAGCAAATAAAATCTGTGGGGCCCCTCACAAGTGCAAGCATTTTCCAAGGGACAGAGAGGACCTTGGCCATCTCTCCTTCTCGTGCCCAAGAAGTTACACGATATGGCATTCTCTTACCAGGATGTTGAGTTTACAAAGTCAAATCAACTCAAAACAAGCATTACTAGGAGAAACAATTGGGTGCTCTTCAGCGTTGTGGAACGCCATTAGAGGCCAAGTGATCTTTAAGATATGGAAAGAAAGATGTGAGATCAAATTTGATGCCAATGTGAAAGAATGGTCCATTGAAAAATCCCTACGATTCTTAGATAGAAGAATATGTAATTGTAAAAAATTGCCACCTTTCAGACACCATAGGATGTTTATCTTAGAAAACAACAAGATTAAAAGAAAATGGGTTGCTCATGAGGGTGACAAAGAAATCATCAACCTTCTTAGTAACTCGCATTAAACCATTAGTCACTTGTCGAATCTTAGGTCTCCTTTCAGTTTTGGATGTTATAGCTATTGTGCCTCTAGGTCATCCTACCCCTGCTTTGTGGGATATAGGGGATCCCAAGGGCACTAAGCCCATTCACTGTATAGTTTGTCTTTTATTAATTCAAGCAAGGGACATTAGGCCTCGACCAAATTTCTTAACAAAAATCTCTAAGTAAATAGTGAAGGACTTGGAGGTCTTTAGTAAAGAAGTGGGATCCTCTTTGGTACACCCTACCATTGACATCATCTTTGATGTCACCAAACTTTTTAATTTCTTCTAAAATCTACATTGCCAAGACTACAACAAGCACTTCATTGACCATAGCTTTAAGAGATCCTTCATTTTTTACCACTATTTTTATGTGTGACACACGATTTAAGATAAAAATAGGTAGGCATCTCATCTCAATCTCATTATTCTAAAGAATATAGTTGCAAAGGTTCAAGTTTCTTGCACCCACCTTGTACTTGGAAAATCTCCATGATACCCTTTTGTTTTTGGCACTCCATGCACTAAAGTGACCCTATTGTAGGGGGTTATTTTGTATTTTCCAAAGGGGGTTTAACCCTCACTTGTGGCACAAATTGGCACTAAGTGCTTTACAATTTGTAACTTAAGTAATACAGGAAGGGTATTTTGTGTGTGTCTACTTGGGAAGGCTACTCTAAGCCACCCAAGAGTCTCAAGTGCACATAGGGATACTCTAAGCTCCCCCCATCTTTGGTGCTGACTTCAACTATCTTTGCAATTGTGGTGTGCAACTTTTTGAGGTTCTATCTTCTATAAGGGCTATAAAGTGTCTACCATTTCCAATGTAACTACATCAAGTATGTTCTATGTTCATGCCAAAAGAGGAACAATTGAATGGTACAAATTATAACTTGTGGAAGGACACTATCAAAGATTATTTGTATACAAACCTCTTGTATGAAGTCATAGATGAAACATATGCTGCATGGAACGTATGGAACATTAAGGACAAGCAAGCCCTAGGGAAACTTTTGTTAGCTTGTGATAGGTTAACCAAAGGTCACATTACTTCTTGTAAAAATCTCATGAAGTTTGGAATATACTTCAAGACTTGTATGAACCAGTCAAATATTGACTAAAGCTGAAAATAATTGTAGTACCATAGAGAGAGAGAAACATTGGCAATGATTTTTGTAGTGCAAAAATTTCAACATTACTTACCAAGGGTAAAATTTATGATTATCACTGATCATGAGCCCTTTAAGTATTTATTGAATAAGCCTTTTGAGATGGATCCTATTGTTTAAAAATTTGACTTTTCCATAGTTCACAGGTGAGGTAAGGAAAACATCAAGGTTGATCATTTGTCTAGATTCATCATAGAGAATCAAGGAACTAGGGTGCATGATGAGTTCTTAGATGCATATTGTGTTGGATTTTGAGGTCTACGGAAGGCCACAAAGAGCACAAGAAAGAAGAAGAACCTTGGAGCACAACACAATATAGAATGTATTACCAAGTAATGTGCAAAGATTAGTGACCCATTAGGATTATAGGCTTATATACAAGCCAGTGGGGGAAACCTCCTACAGAGGGAAAAAGTTCCCCAATAGTTCTAAGTGTGTTCACATACATTACTATTGAAATATATCAAAAAATCCCCTTGAGAGTGATGCAATAAAAAAGGAGCTTCCACTCATGTATAACGAAGTGCCAAGCTATGTGGAAATAGATCAATCCAGAAAAGGAAGTAACCCCAAAGCTTTATGGCAAATTTCAAACTTCTACCTTGGAAAAATAACTTTAAGCCTTAGAAATCCAATTTGAAAACCTTAGAAACCCATGTTTTAAACCCTCAAAGTAAATTCTTGTACTAAGATTAACATGTTGATAGCCCTAACCATATATAAATCTTAGCTTTCCCAAATAAAAGCACTAGCTAGTAACTTTAGGAACCCATTTTTCCCAACCATAACCCTTGATTTAATTAAATGCTTTTTATATACATGTGTATTAAAGAGAAGATTAGTCCTAAGAATAAAAAGAAGAGAATAAGAAATAAGAAATAAAAATAAGAAGGAGAAAAATCAAAATATAAAAGAACGAATGGATTATTCAAATTTAGAAAAGAAGAAAAAGAAGATCTTTAATTTAGAATTAGAAGAGAATGAAAAACTGGAAGGCCCTACAATCTAGAAAAGATAGAATGGAAGAGAAAAAGTAAGAAGAAGTGCCATGTCTCTGGATATGTGAAAAGCTTCCAATTTAGGAAGATTGGATTTTTGAAATCTATATAACAAGACCTCAAAAAACCTTTAATCTTTCCATTTTTCCTTTCACGTACCTTTATTCTCTTCTTCAATTATATTCTGAGGGAGGAAATTAAACTCTCTATGATTCTCATCTCTCCATCTCTGGCTTCGATGCCGAGAGAGAGAGAAAGAGAGAGAATGTTTTAAACCCTCAAAGTAAATACTTGTAGTAAGATTAACATGTTAATTATCCTGGCCATATAGAACCTTAGTTGTCCCAATTAAAAGCCCTAGCTAGGAACTTTAAGAGCCATTTTTTGCAATCATAACCCTTGATTTAATTAAATCCTTTCTACTTTATACATGTGTGATTAAAAAGAACCTTAGTCATAAAAATAAAAAGAAGAGAAAAAGATTTTATACCTGTAAGTGATTGTTTTATTCTCTATTGATAGAGAGCATGAGAGAGAGAGGGAGAGATAAAGAGAGATGAAAGAGAGGAAGATAGAGAGAGAGAGAGACAAATAGAGATGAAAGAGAGAAAGATAAAGAGAGATGCTGAGTGAGAGAGAGAGAGAGAGAAATACATACATACACACATGCATACATACACACACATATACACACATGCATGCATACATACACAGACACATATACACACATGCATACATACACACACATATACACACATGCACACATGTACACACATGCATACATACATCATGCATACATACACACACACATATACACGCATGCATACATACACACACACATGTACACGCATGCATACATACACACACACATATATACACATGCATACATAGACACACACATATACACACATGCATGCATACATACACACACATGTACACACATGCATACATACATGCATACATACACACACATGTATACACATGCATACATACACACACATATATACACATGCATACATACACACACATATATATACACATGCATACATACACACACACATATACACACATGCATACACATACATATGCATACATACATACATACATATACACACATGCATGCATACATACACACACACATACACACACACATGTACACACATGCATACACACACATATACACATGCATACATACACACACATACACACACATATACATACACACATACATACACACATATACACACATACATACACACACATATACACACATGCATACATACACACACACACACATTAACACACATGCATACATACACACACACATATACACACACATATACACACATGCATACATACACACATGCTTATGGATATCTTCATGGATTGATTGCCCTATTGGAGGACTTGGAGGGATGTAGTGTGGTCGTTTCATGGGATCATCTGCGATGAGGTGATGAATTTAGAAACTTGGTTTTTACTTGTTGTTTATAAATATCATGTCAATTTATCTCATTTCATGAATGTTCTTTGTTGCAAGACTGCTGATATAGATGTTTTGATCCTTCTGTGCATGTGTATGGCATTGGTGTGCTGCAATTTTGTATTTGGCTCATATATGACAATGATGGACCAGAATTCTGTATTTGATGCTTATATGGTAGTGCTTTGTCACATTTTGTATTTGACTCATATATGAGAGTGGTTTGCCACATTTTGTATTTTCCTCATATATGATAGTGGTTTGCCACACTCTTGTACATGCTTCATTTATGAAATATATAACTTTTTTTTTACATGGTTCATGGTTCATTCTGCTCATCTCTTTTATGTCCAATAGTATTTTGCTTTATGAAATCATGTTTTGGTTGCCATTAGAGTACACATCACATGTAGTCGATTTTTTTGTGCAGAGTGTATTGTTTTTCGCTAAACAACATCATGGTAATGTTGTTGTAGCAAGAGACAACACTCTTTGCCCAAATTTTTTTTTGTAGATATGGTTGTCGGTATGCACGACGGTACTCCTAGCATGGTCGCCGGTATGTGTGATGGTACACCTAGACCAGGTGTCGATATGTATGTCCATATGAGCACTGGAATTTTGACGCTTATACCGATGCTCATACTGATGGATATACTAATGCATATACCAGCATTTCAATTCCAATGCCTATACTGACCCTTACACCGACATCGAGGCAAAATCGTGCTCGTTCATTTTCCTCGGTAAAAGCCTCGGTATATGCTTGATATGTTGTAGTGGAACCAAAATGGAAAACTAGTTTCCAAACAATTCCCCTCGTTGATCATCTCCAGACACTCTGAAACGTATCACAATATTTACAAAGATCAGTAGGAAACTCTGCCATTAAGACAAATTTGATCAGCAGGTAGTGTCATTTGTCCTACCTCAGCTTATCCAACCAATTTCAACACTGGTGATCTGACTTTGTCCCTGTGGAGCTAGATGTTGTCGTCTTAAAATAGAATTCTAATCCATCGTTTGGTTTAGTGTGATACTTTTTTTCTTCCTACAATAATCTCCTTCCCAACGTGATATTGACCTACTTTGAACCTTAGTCTCAAGAACCGTGTTAATATATCATTTACATACTTATTGTTCTTCCATACAAGATGCAGAAGGGGGGAGGGGAGAGAGAGAGAGAGAGAGAGAGAGAGAGAGAGGAGATGTTCTTCCATACAAGATGCAGAAGGGTAGAGAGAGAGAGATAGAGAGAGAGAGGAGATGTCTAGGCTCTAGAACAACAGAGAAGCCGGTGCAACGTTCAAAGAAGAATAAAGAAATTGTGGGAGTGTGTGTGTGTGAGAGAGAGAGAGAGAGATCTGAGGGAAGGTGTTATTGAGAGAGAGAGAGATCGATCTAAGGGAAGGTGTCATTGTGCATACTACAGAGAAACAATCAGTACGCACTGCGTAGTGGTGATGAGAGAGAGAGAGAGGTAGGAAGTCAATGCATGCTAGTAATCGTAGGCAAGTCGACGGATAAAGAAAAATGGAATCACTAGAGTTCACTGTCGAGCTCCTAGCTGTGAGACGATTGTAGAGTTTCAACAAAGATGATCACAGTACAAACGACAGAGAAGCGAATGCTACAGAGTTTGTTAGAGAGAGAAAGTTAGTGAGAGAGAGAGGATATCTCTGGAATCTGATCATAACAGAGAAGCTGGTGCAGAGTTCAAAGAAGAATAGAAAAATTGAGAGAGAGAGAGAGAGAGAGAGAGAGATTTGAAGGAAATCATGTGTTATTGTAGTAGAGAGAGAGAGAGAGATCTAAAGCAAATCATGTGTTTTGCTTTTGAGAAAACAGGAAGTATTATAATGATGGTTTGTCACTTTGTACAAGGGGCAAGAAATCCCTATCAATCAGGGTACAAAAAGATCAGTCAGGGGGCAAGGTTCCCCATTGAGAGGATTAATACAAAGGCATGACAGTGCTCCAACAGAAAGTGCCGAGACAACTTATACACATAACAAGATCATTTCAAGTCTATAAGAGGAGTACAAATTTAGAAGCAAAGACCTCCATTGACTTGGAGGAGTGCTACTTAAATGCCTGGTTAGTGAGAAGTCCTCATGAGGAGCAGAGGACATAGTCTGCAAACTCTGAAGGAAATTCTCTTAAGCCCTTGAAAGGAGTAGTAAGGCTTCTTTGACGGCTTCTTATTTAAGTAGGCCTCGTTCTTGCTTTTCCAAATGCTCCACAGAATGTGAGCCCTCCATAGATTCCACAATGGGAAATCAAATCTGGTGCAAACTCCCAATAGAGCTTTGTTATAGTTTAAGGAAACATTGTACTTCTGGCAGAAGGGTGAGAGGGCCTTCCAGTACGATTGAGCATGCCAACAGTTAAGAGAAAGATGAGGGAGATCTTCCATCGAGCAACAAAATCTACAAACACAATCATTAATATTGAGATCCCTATTTTTTTCCCACACCATACTGCATTGTGTAGTATAAGCCAAAGCAAATATGAGTGCTTGATGTTAGTGGGCATGTTCCATATGCAGGTAAATCTGTGAGACCACTCTACAACCTTCCAATTAACCTTCCATTTTTCATTAAGCTTTGGCAGGATCATGTTGATGGAACCTCTATCAGTTTTAAATCTTCTCAGCATATCCAAGGCAATTTCAGTAAGTTTGGGGGACTCTTCAGATTGCACACAGCCGCTCTATCAGCCGACATCTTCTTGTGTTTCTTCAAAACCAACACACAACAAAAGGAGCAGTTAGTTTCTTGAATTTTTAGCTCAGGGATGATCTCACCACTAATAGTGAGATCCTTCCAGCACTTGAAGCCCATGTTGAAGCATTTATGCTCTCTGATACCAAGTTTCCCATTGTGCCAAAGGGAAAGCCAGCCAGTCCATATGCTCCCCTGTAGGAAAAAATCAAAATTATCAGAGCATTTAGGGTTTAGACTACAAGCCTTTTTGGTCTCCATCCATGCTTGTCGAAACCTGCAACATAGGGCAGACCCAATAGGGGTGTAAATGTGGGGGGAGATGACAATGTCCCAAAGAGAATGGTTCCAAGCTCTATAATTAATCAGAACAAAATGATGAGTGTTCCTTTTAATTAAAAGAGACCAAAAATCATCAGAGTCATTAGCCCTCACTATCCATTTAGCTGAAAGGTTAGTAGACATCTTTAAAGGACAAAAAATTCCCATCCCTCCTTCCTGTTTGGGCAAACAACAGACTTTCCAAGCAACTTTGGGGATGTTATTATGTGTACAACTACCACCCCAGAGGAATCTCCTAGCCAAGCTAATAACCTGCTTAAGATGAGTTTTATTAGGAGTCCAGCAAGCCAGAAAATAAACCAAGGTAGGTAAAACATAATGGTCAAGAACAAACACCCTATGAGAAAGAGAGGATTGATAGGAAAACCAGTAAAACATCTTAGTTCTAAATTTTTGCATTATCCACTCCCATCTCTGGGAAAGAGAAACCTGAAAACCTATAGGTATACCAAGAAGACGAAAGATTTCTCCATCCTTAATAATATCACACCCAAGATCTTTGATGCAATCAGGCACAACATTGGTAGACTAGTTGAAAGCAGTTTTTTTGTGGTTGATATGCTAGCCACTGGCTAAACAGAATGTGTGCAAGCAGGCCAAAATGTTTTTGGCCACATTCTCATCAGCTTTGACTAAGATGTTGGTGTCATCAACAAAAGCTAGAAAGCAAAGGTGTTTGTCATTGCTAGGCATGACTATGCCTTCCACTTTGTTGGTATCTAAAGCATCTTTTATAAGCCATCCCAAGGCATCACTAGCAATAGCAAAGAGGAGGGGGCCAAGGGAATATCCTTGCTTGATGGTAAGTCTAAAGTGAGGAGAGAGATTACCATTGATGGCGATCCCTGAATGGGCATTTCCAAAGAGAGTACTAATAGCTTTAATGAATTGTTTACCAGCACCAATATCGTGGAGAGATTGGAGAACAAAATCGCATTCAATCCTATCATAAGGTTTGTCAAAGTCAACATTAAAGAAGAAGAAAGGCTGATTAGACTCATCAGCATAGTCTATCCCTTCTCCGATGGAAATAATGGCATCAAGAATATACCTTCCTTTAATGAATCCCTTCTGCTAAGGGAGGATGATGTCCTTCATTAGGGAGCTAAGTCTTCTAGCAAGGGAGGAAGCAAAGATCTTATAAATGCTATTTAGGCAAGTGATAAGCCTCCAATTATTCAAATCCTCTTTAGGCCCTTTTTTATGAATGAATTTTATCACTCCAGTGTTGACCTAAATAGGGAGAGTACCTCTGCTAACAAATTCTTTCCAGATCAACAGAATAAAGGGAGTCAGGAAATCTTTCAAAGCAATGAAAAACTCATTAGGGAGACCATCAATACCAGAAGTCTTGCAGGGTTTCAATTTACCTATGGTTTCTTTAATATCACCGGTAGTGAGGGGCAGGTCCAGCATGGTAGCAAGGCCAAGAGGAATAGTTTTTTCCCTTTTAAGAGCAATAAGGGCCCTGGCTCCCTGGATATCCTCCCCCCACTTGGGAGAACTAGAGAAAACATCAATAAAGAAGCGGAGAGCCTCCTGCACATTCTCCTCAATACTGATAGAAATTTCACCATGCTTTCTCAACAACATAAGAACAAAATCCTTATTTTTCTTCTTCTTCAACATGGAGAACATACTTTTAGTAGGTCTGTCAAGATTCCCTACCCAAGATTCTCTTGAAGAGGAGAGAATACTACTAGCTTCAATGTACTCTTCAAATCTTAGTCTCTCCCGAAGGGATAAAATCAAATCCACTTTATTAGGACTTTGAGAGGAACCCAAGAGATCTATCTCCTTGACAATGTCCATCCTTCTTTTAGCACGAATGTCTCTCTTAAGCCTTTTGTAGTGCGAGAAGAGAGCTTGAATGTCTCTGACCGCTTTACCCCAAGCAACACAAGGGCTGCTTGAGATGTGGAAATGGTGGGTAATGATGGCTTTACTCTTTTCAAGCACACAAGGGATAACTAGGAGAGCAGGATCCAAATGCAGCCACCCAAGCTTATAGTTGGGGCAGTTACTCTTCAGGGAGATGTTAAGGGGAAGGTGGTCAGACATACACAATGAAGGGTTTATTTCAATCTTGGCATCACAAAACTATTGGAACAAGGGAAGATTGACATAGACACGATCAAGCCTAGAAGCACAAAAGTTGTGCCCTTTTTGTTTGTTGCTCCAAGTGAGCCCAGATTGCTTGGATATGTCGACCAAGTCATGAGCGGCAATCAATCTGGCCCAAGATTCCAGTTCTTGTCCAGAGATAGTGTTCCCTTTTTTTTCATGTCTATCCACTACAACAGATCGGCCATAAAGCGAGGCTTTCACCGAGGAAATTGAACGGGTGCATTTTTGCCTCGATATCGGTGTAAGTGTCAGTATGCACATCCGAACTAAAGCGTCGGTATATGCATTGGTATGAGCATCAGTATAATCATGGGTATGAGCATCGGTATTACCGACGCTCATACCGATGATCATGATGGTGCCTGTGTTGGTCTACCGTTGCAAATATTGATGCCCGTTGGGTGTACCGATGCTTATTTTGATGACCCTACTTGGAGTACCGTTGCTTATACCGACGATCATATCTACAAATTTTTTTTGGGCAGAGTGTGTTGTCTTTTGCTACAACAATATTACCATAATGTTGTTTAGCAAAAGACAATACACTCTGCCCAAAAAAAACCGAGTACATGTGATGTGTACTCTAATGGCAACCAAAATATGATTTCATAAAGCAAAATATTATTGGACACAAAAGAGATAATCAGAATGAACCATGAATCATGAACCATGTACAAAAAAATTCATATATTTCATAAATGAAGCATGTACAAGAGTGTGGTAAACCAGTGTCATATATGAGGCTTTTACAAAATGTGGCAAAGCATTGCCATATAAGAATGAAATACAAAATTATGGTGCACCACTACCATACACATGCACAGAATATTCCATATTAACAGTCCTGCAATAAAGAACATTCATGAAATGAGATAAATTCACATGAGAGTTACAAACAACAAGTAAAAACCAAGTTTATAAATTCATCATCTCATCGCAAACGCTCCCATGAAACAACCACACTGCATCCCTCCAAGTCCTCCAATAGTGCAGTCAATCCATGATGATATCCATAAGCCTCCTCCGTTCGTGTTGGACGACGACCCATTGCCAGCTCTTGCAATAAATATACAAAACATTAGAGGAGCTTAACACAAACAAATTCAATAAACCAAATGGTACTTACAAAATCATGACGCATCGTGTCATATCTGGTACTCGCTCTAGGAGTAGAAGTGGGCAACGCAACGTCTGTTGCACTGCCTCCACAACAACCACCTTCTCTAGACCTACCTATAGATCCACTCCTAAAACCTCATGCTCCAGAGCGTGACCTCAACCTACGAGACGGACCAACACCTGCATCACGCTGAGGTGTCGAACACACATGTCTACAACTATAGCAACTAGGGGATGGCTAAAAAGATGGTCGCGGTGGAGTCATAAAGCTAGGAGACATACCTCCATCAGGAGTAGCACCACTTGCAAGAGTGATGCCGACAGGAGTGACACAGACAGGAGTGAGGCCTGCAGGAGTGAAACCAGTAGGAGTGAGGCCAGCAGGAGTGAGGTCGGGGGGAGTGCTACCATGAGCGATCTAGTACTCTGATGGAGCGTCCATATACACGGGAGGTACCTGAGATATGAACTCTAAGAATTGCTCCTCTATCATGGAATGTGGAGTGACTGGAGGACTATCTCCCATCGTGCTTTCTAACAAAAGAACTCAAATAATTAGCATATGATAATAAAGGTAATATAGAGAAATGGTAGTGTACAAAAGAACCTAGCAAAAAATAAAAATAAAAATTACTATGTACGAGTGTTTGATTCAAAACTCCTCTATTCTAGCATCCTCTTTGAGATCTGATGCACAGAGAATATCTATCTCTGTATTGAAGACTTCTAAATCACTTGGTATGCTAGTTTCTTCTTAATCATCATCTATTGCTTCATCCTATATTTTGTCTTCTTCAAAGACCTCTTCTTCTCGAACAATGATCTCTTCCTCCTCGACTATCGAATGAATCTTAGAGTCCACTACAGATGGACTTTCTTCTACATCTATGTTCTCACAAATTTGTCTACTACGTGGGGAGACTTGTAAAACAAATAGCCACTCTGGTTCTTTGGAATCTGGTATAGAAACAACTTGCTCATAGTGTTCAGGAAGTACAAATGTATCTCTTTCATCCGTCCATAATTTTGTGGAGTCGACTTGAAGCAAACCACTTTTATCCCGCCTCACTGTTGCATTTCTCCCAGAGTTGACTACTTTGAACCATTTCACATCAACAACAAAGTAGTCAAACTTCCTAAAGGACAGTTTCAAGATATCTTGAATCACTCCACAATAATCTAACTGGCCTTGTTGGGCATTATTATCTCTTGCACTCGCTCTATTTTTTGTAAAAAGTTCACCATCACCCCACTATCAAAAGTAAACCTATTTTTATCGCTTCGTGCAATCTTAAAGTGCCGTCCATGAGACCATAGTGCATCGTATTTAGAAAACTCCAAATCACATCCCTTTGTGAGTTCTTCTTCTTTAGAGATATCTTCACCCGCTACCTTTGCTTATGAAACTGTTGTATCTAGCCATTTGCTTGTTGGAAAGGGTGGAAGAGCTCGAAGACTTTCTAGAAGGGGCAAAAATCGAGTGGAATGATTCCTTCAAAACTAAGCTCTTTCCTTTGCATTGGTCTCCTTGGCAAGCTCATACTTTTCTAACCACTTTTACATAGGCTTAGAGTTAACTATGCAAAACTTCATTGCCTTCTGTCTGAAAGCTGCATCCATTTTTCTTTGCAACCCTTTACCTTGTGGTTCATCGCCTATGAGACAAACATCTTCATCATCGCTCCATAAGCAAGGCATTTTTGGATCGGACATACGTAGAAACTCAGTTATGAATACAAGAGACTCTTGTACTAGCCATCCCTCTACCATGCTACCCTCTGGACGTGGTCTCTATCGAACAAACCCTTTTAATGTCTTCATAAAGCGCTCTAAGAAGAACATCCATCGACTATGGACAGTTCCTGCTATTGCAACTTCATCTACCACATGAACTAGTAAATGAAGCTGAATAGTGAGTATACTTGTGGGAAAGTATTTCTCTACCATACAAACAACCTTGATAGCATTGAGTTTTGCACTCTCTATGCTATCACTATTTATCTCTTTAGAAGAGATCCACCATACTAAGGAACTAATTTTATAAATGGTTGTTCACACATCCTCCGAAAGATAATATTTTAAAGCTACAGGGAGCACAAACTATAAAAACTTGTGCCAATCATGAGACTTGAGCCCTCAAAGATCGTCATTTTGTGTGAAAGCAGTCTTTAGACACCTTATGCATCCAGTAGCTATCCGAAACTCTGAACTTAATTTCTTCACTTGTTGCTCTTCCATCCTGCGAAGCACCCAAAGAGCTCTTGGTAACCATACTGTTCTGTTGGGCTTAGTAATTGCCCACAACTCTTGCATATGACCTCACTCTTCTAAGTCCTCCCTTTGTGCTTTGCTTTCTTTCTTTCCGACCAAAGTCTTCCAGGGAATCTCTCCCACATTCTTAAAAATATGCATCGGTTCTACCAAATGATTGATCAAGAATTCACTCCAATAAGGGAGTTCATGAAAAATTGACAACTGTTTCATGCCATCGACTGGAGTTTCTGAATCCCAGAGTTGTTTCCAATCGCTAGCTTTCATTTGGCATTGCACTTGTCAACCAATTTGTCCTTCACATAAAGCATGTCCATCAGGCATGTCCTTCATAGACAATTTTATGCAGTGCTTTGGAATAGCCTGCTTCGAGTCATGGTCCGCATAAGGGACAAGCATGGTAACCCGAAACCGACAAACCTAAACATTCACCATAACCAGGCCAATCATGCATCATCCACATAAGTATGCATTGCACTCACACGTCTCGTCTTCTTATAGGTTGAGACATGTCACACACAGTAATCACATCCTATAAAATGTGCAGTTCTTCCGCAAGTGGTGCAAGGTATACATCCATGTTTTTTACCTTATACTTACCTGGCACAATAAGAGCTAATAATAAATGACCTTTCTTTGTGGCCAGCCATGGTAGGATGTTATAATTGACCAAACATACAGGCCATGTGCTCCATGAAGAGCTGCGTAAACCAAATGGATTTACTCCATCCATAGCTAGGTCTACACATATGTTTTGAGGCTCACTAGCAAACTCTCGCCACTTACTATTTATGTGCTTCCAAGCATCAAAGTCAGTAGGCACTCACATTACACCATTTGTAGACGTGCTCTTTGCATGCCATGACATTAACTCAGCTATAGATTTGCATCTAAACATGTTCTTAATTGGTGGAATGATAAGAAAGTGGCAAAGAACCTTTGCTGGGATTGCTTTCCCTACAAGGTTACCCTGTGGCAAAAATTGATCTTTAAGAAGCCTACAATAAGCAATTAGAACAATATTAGTAAATAACGTTATTTTGATACAACAATAAAAGTTTATTTCAAATCCACTTACCTGAACAATTCAAAGACACTACTATCTGACCATCCATAAATGGATTGTAGATTGAGCATCACGAGTGATGCACGTAGTACATATATCTTTGATCCATTGTATAGTGGTAAATGAGCTAGTCTTCACATGTTTTCGTATTCTTCATCGGCTTTTGATCGTGGAAATTCTGTTGTGTCCATGAAACTCTCGACATCTTCTCCACCATCATGATCTTCATCCATCTCATAAAATGCTTCGAGCATTTCTTCCATATGTTCATTCCGTGTAATACCATTAGTACCTACTTGTAATTCTAACTCCTTTTTTGTTCTCTTTTGTCCACGAGAGGTTACCAGTGCAATGTTGTTTGGGTCCCTCTGCTCACTTGGGGGACCATGCGAATGGTAATGTAGGTTTTGTAGTCCACTTTTATCAAAGGATCCATACTCTCTAACATGTGCAGTACAAATCTATCGTTTCCGATAAATTTGATACTTGCATTGAGTGCAAGGACAAGCCATTCTCTCCTCCTGATCCAAACTAGCCATTTGATACAATATGGACATTTTAGAACGTTTGATTTTTTTTATTAAACCTAAAAATAATATTCCTAAAGACTTAAACCAGAAATACTAAAATCTAAAGACCTAAAGACCTAACAAAAACCTAAAACCCTAATCCTAAAGACCTAATCCTAAAATCGTATTTTTTATATATATTAAAAATCCTAAAGACTATTTTCTATATATCATAAAAAGCCTAAAAACTCTAAAACCCTAATGCTATATATATATATATATATATATATATATATAGCATTAGGGTTATATATATATGTGTATATGTGTTAAATGTATTATATGTATTATATATATGTCTATTTCTTATATAATTAAACTCCTATTTATATATATTTAATTATATATAATTAATTAATTTCTAAAGCAAGTATTGACCTAATAACAGTCATCCTAGATGTAGGAGCAAATGTCTCATCATAATCAATACCTTTTTGTTGTGCATATCCTTTGACAACTAACCTGGCCTTGTATCTATCTATAGTACCATTTGCTTTCCTTTTAATTTTGAAAATTCATTTTACATCTATAGCCTTCTTTCCCTCTGGTAACTCACATAGCTGCCAAGTTTGATTATTATGAATATAATGAATCTCTTATTGCATAGATTTTCTCCAAATAGGAATGTTAAGTGCATCTTTAACACATGTAGGTTCATCTTCAACTGTCGTAAAAGCCAAAATATCATGAATCTCAAAGTCTTCAACAAACTTACATGATCTTTTTGTTGTTGTTGTCTAGTGTGACTTCTTGTTCTTACATGATCTTGTTGTTGTTGTCTAGTCTGACTCCTTGTTCTTCCAGTAAAAGTCTTTATACCACTATCTTTCCAAGTCTGATATAACCAAGTAGGTGTATCTTTAAATAGTGGTGAAAATCTTTCTGCCCCTTCAGCTTCCACAAGTTCTAGAACTTGTCTTGCCGAGGTACTTGGACTTTCTGAAACTCTAACTTCTTCCATTTCTGGAACCAAAGTCTCAAGTGGAACTGATTCTGTAGAAGGTTGTGAATTTCCTCTTTCTTCAACCTTTTCTTGAATCCTAGGAATTTTTAATCCCCCCTGATATAGTTGAACATGTACATCCAGAATCTTTCTAAAAAATCCATAGTCATTTTCACTAATGGACTCTAGAATTTTTGCTTCTTTATCATAAACCTTATTTTTAGCAATATAAGCATTACGTGAAAGAATAACTTCACCTCTATCACTTCTGAGAATCTAGATAAATTCCTGACTTTCATTTTCAACCATAGCTACAAACTTTTTGAACATAGGAAAGACTTTTGACTTCAACTTAATACCATAGATCCATGAGTATCTCATAAAATCATCAACAAATAGAACAAAATACCTGAAGCCCTGAATAGATTCTGCTCTCATAGGTCCATTCACATCTGAATGAATAATCTACAATTTCTTGGTAGCTGTAATATGACCATGTTTCTTGAAAGGTAGTTTATGCATCTTACCTTCAAGACAACCTTCACATATATCTGAATCATCTGGTAGCTTGAATGAGGGTAAACTCTCAACCATACCTTTGTCTTTGATACTCTTGAGAGCTCCAAAACTAATATGTCCAAATCTTTCATGCCATAGCTTCATATCTTCCATCGGTGATGAGGATTTGACTGCATATGCTTGACTGATTTTTGACAAAACAAAGATCCCTCCTCTATGCTCACCTTGTAAAATACACTTGTCATCTTTGTGTGATAATATCTTACAAAGATTTTTCTCAAATACAATTTTAAGACCATCACTTAAAAATGCAAATATAGATAGTAGATTCTAATTCATTCAGGTACATAAAGAACATCTGAAATCTGAATATTACCACCTTCTCTTGACTTTAGGGTTACTATACCTATTCCCACAACATCCAAATCATTGCCATCTGCAATAGTAACTCTTCTACCTAAAGAATAGGAAAGAGAAGAAAACACATCTCTGCAACCTTTCATATGCTTTGTAGCACCTGAGTCAAATATCCAAGGACTTGCTGAAAGAACTTGTAAAGCTGCCTGATCAAAAGCTAATTCCTCAATGGTGATACAAGCATAAGAATTGAAAGAACTTGGAGAAGCTTGTCGAAGGTAGAAAAGTGCGTTTCGAAGCGATGAAGTTTGGTCAAGCCAACCGGCACAAGACCAGCCCTTGAGCTTTTGGAGACCCAAATAGACCTTATAGGCATGCTATAAGTGCAAAGAAACACACTATGTACCTTGGAGAATCAAGGAGAATGAGTCGATACAAAACAGATAGGTTCGCGGGTCGACTAGCTCAAAAAACTTACTATCTATGGAAGAGACAATGAACTTCAAATGCCCATAGCGACCAGCGTGATTACAATTAGAAAAAATCATTTTATGGGAGTGAAACACATAGGGTTTAGTGTATGGAATGCACAAAATTATAAGGAATAAGCAAAATATGCTATAGGAATGAATGCGACATTCACCGGTGGTACTTCCTATTTTTCAGGAATATGCAGAGATTGACCCCAAGGCAGAAAAACTAAGATTTATCCAAATCTGCTGAACCAAATGCTTTGAAACTTTACAGGCATAAACTAGACACTGATACCTTTCCAATGAGTCCTCTTGTACTCAATTTGGAGCTCTGAGGAGAGAGCAGCAGCCTCTGCAAGATTACTGTTGGCGAAGAAGATGATGCAGAAAATTGAAGGAGCAAGACAATGATGGTCACAAGTGTATGTATATTGCTTCCATGTAATGTACAAGTGATTTCAACTCCTTATATAGCCTCTAGGAGTGTTCCACGACTTTTACAACTTGAATTTGAATTCAAATGAAGGTGGGAATGGTTGTTGGAGGGAATCAATTCACTTCCCTATAATCTAGGAAAAGTGAAGATCTTGATTGATCTACTTTTAGGTGATTGATTGCTTGATTGAATGCAACTTCAACCACCAAAATTTCGTGGGATTTTGGCCCTATATTTGTACCTTTACATGTGTACAACTCAAGGCTTTTACAACGTTAAATGAGCCATCAAAATATTCTCAAAAAATACAATAAATGAGCATATGAAAAAGAACTCTCCAACGGATATTCTTTCGACGCGATAGCCTTTGATGTAGATCAAATCCACCTCAAGCATAGTGTAAGCTTGATGTTCCAACAAGAATCACCTTTGGATTTCCCTTTCTTATCATCTTTTGCAACATTACCTGATGCCTTTTCCTTTTCTGCTGCAATCCTTTTATAACATGCTGACTTAAAATGTCTAGGTTTCTTGCAGTAAAAACATATTACTTCCTTTTTCTTAGAAGACTTCTCTTTAGATGTAGTAGAAATAGAAGCTAAAGTAGAAGGTGAGAGGGACCTACTTTCCTTCTTGGATTGCTTTTCCTTCTTCTCCTTGTTCTTCTTTTTACCCTTTGATGAAGATGAAAGTGCTTCTTCATTCTCTTCCATTCCCTTCAACTGATCTTCATCTTGAAGTAACAAGAACTCTAGCTCTTCAAATGTAAGCTCTCTATCTCTTGTGGTAAGGGTAAGAGTGGTTATGAAAGACCGATATGAAATAGGAAGTGAATTAATCAGCATATTTACCATTTCTTCATCTGATATCTTAACTCCTACATTTAGAAGTTAATCTCTCAAGTCAACGAGTCTCGTAATGTGGGTTTGAACTAACTCACCAGCCTTCATCCTTGTATTTGCTAGTTTTCTCCTCAAGTGAGCTTTCCTAGCAGGATTTTTGCTTTGAAAAAGATTTTCAAGCTTCAACCAAGCTTGTCTGGAACTTCTGCAAGATCTGATCTATGTTAGAATATGCTTTTTAACACTCATTCCTATGAGTGAAAGTGCTAAAGCATCTCTAGCATCCCACCTTGCCTGATCTTTAGTAGGAGGAACTGTAGGTACAGACCTACCTATGACTCTAGATGTTGAAGTGGTTACCTCTTCTTCAGTTGGTACTGTAATAGTAATTCTAGTACCTCTTGAAGTTGTTGTAGCTCCTTCTTTGCCTTCTCATCTAGGTCTTGTTAAGGATCCATTGACAATACTCCATAAATCTTTTGTCACTAATATATTCATCATCATGAAACTCCACATGGGATAATTAGAAGATCCATCCAACTTATCCTCAATCTCAATTTTAATCTCACTCATCTTAACTAAGTGTGTATGTCAATTATGATCTGATACCAAGTGTTGGAATTTGGGGCCCCAAGATCGTTCCAAACTAAAACCTTTTGAGCATACACACTTAATTAATTAAGATGATAAGTGAGAGAGAGAAAGAAAGAGATCTTGAGACAAGGATAGAGAACATAAGCTGGATGCTTACTCACTAAAAAATAGATGTCCAAATTACAACATGGGAGTACTACTCAACCATATAAAGTGGTTTACTTACTAATGGAAGAATATCCAAGAAGATGATGATACAAAATTTAGATTATGTTGAAATAATCTAAGTGTGTGAAGTAATTGAGCAACGAAGCTAACCTTATTCTCACAAAATAGTGTAACAAAATTGTAAATCAACCAACCCTAATTTTGAGATTATGGTAGAGAAAACCTAAAAACAGAATATAAGGTTAACTCACAAAAGATAGTTACCACCACCTTGTAGAAGATTTCTTGCTCCAAGAGAATAGCCTCTCCTTCACCAAAACTCCACCTCCTCAAGAGTGTGTGAACACTCTCTCTTCAAGAAGACCTTCAAAATCTAGCTTGAAATCTTTGAGTTAGTGATCCAAAATGAGCCAAGCCTCTTCTTTTATAGTATTTTTGTAAGCTCCAAAAGCAAATTTAATAAAGCATAAAGTTGTGATCGTCAAACTTCATGCACTATTCGAAAAACAAACACGTTTGGCCAAAAGCTATGCAAAAAGTATTAGCGCTGTTTGTAGGACTTTGGAAAAGATTTTTAAAAAATAGATATTGATGGCGCTCCCCGTGGGATTCGAACTAGAGTGGGAGATTTGAAAGTGCTTTCATCTAATCACAGTGCCTACGCCTTTTCCTTGAAAAGACATGTAATAAAGAATAAAATGTAGTTCTCTAAATGCACCCGCTTGGGTTCCTTTGAGAGGATAGAAAGTCCATACTCTTGGACCATATGATATTGACTCCAACAAAGACCTCAATGTATTTCCTAGTTGACCACCATATATATGATCTTTGCTTCCAATCTTGCAAGAAAACTTCGTCCCATGATGAAAGAAAATATTCTTCATTATCAAAGGTAGATTTATCCTTGATGATCTAACATCTCTTTGTGAGGGTATTGAGTGTACCAAGGACTCTAACCAAAACTTTTAATTCTTCAAGGTTGACTCTAATAAGGCTTATGATTGGATGGAATGGAACTTTGTCCTTCAATCCCTTCATGATATTGGCTCTGGAAAGATGTTCATTAGATTTGTTAGTATTCATTTTGGTAATGCCTTTTCTAGGATCTCTATTAATGAGTCCTAAAATCAACCTCTTAGAATTTTTAGATACATTAGAAATGGTTGCCCCTTACACTATCAAAATAGCAAACATCTAAGTCTACTACAGACATGCATTGCTCATGAGAAGATGGGTCAAAACTGCAGACAGTAGTAAACGCCCATTCTTCTTCCTGCACAAGATTAGTAGACTCTGTTTTTGGTGTAGAGGCCTGTGCAACAACCATTCCAGCCTCTTTCTTCTTTGCCTATTTAGTAGCCAATTTTGGACAATTCTTTATGATATGATCATTCCCTTTACAGTACTTACAAAACATTTTCTTCTTTTTTTATTTCTTCTCATCTTTATCTTCCTTCTTCGAATATGCAGAATTAGCAGATTTCTGCTTACTAGTTGAAGAGCTCCATTTTTATTTGCCATTGTGACTAGCCAGGAAAGCTTGATCTGCAACTCGCATAATGGACCTGTTCTGCCAGGATTGATCTTCCTGCAACAGAACAGAGACTAAATCCTCTAATGATAAGGCATTCAGATTTCCTTTCATCATCAATCGAAGAGTAGAAGCAAAACTCTGATATGAGTCAGGAAGACTATTCATAACGGTGTCCACAAGTGAGCTATCTGGTATAACCTCATCAGCAGAAATCATCTGTTCCTTCAAGTCTTTGATCTTAGTTAGGAACCTGTCCATAGAATCACCTTCATTCATGTGCTCACTCTCCAACTATTTTTGGAGGTAAGCAACACCAGCCTCATTCCTAGCTTGGTACAATGTGGTAAGTGTATCCCAAGCATCCTTAGCTATTCTACAAGAGCAAATGTGAGGAATAATGGCATGTTTGACAGACAAAGCTATCAATGCATGTGCCTGGGCATCTCTACCATCCTAGCGAATCTGCTCTGCAGTAGGAGCAGCAGAAACCGTAGCACGAACAGGAATATGCAGAATATCATCATCTTCGACACCTTCTGCCTTAGTGTCAATACCTGCAGTTGTAACAGTTGCAGGTGTGATAGGACGTTTTTCGACACCTTGCACAATGTTCCATAGTCCTTTTGCAACCAACACATGTCGCATCATATAAGCCCATAACGGGTAGTTAGTACCATCCAACTTATCCTCAACAACGAGCATACGGAATACATCACTGCTTTCAGCCATGGCCGGTGACTAAAATACCTTGATGTAGAAAATTGACTGTATCTCAAAAAGTTGAACACAATTACCCAGACGAATTCTAGTAGACTTGTAGCAGACTTCGAGATGTTTATACTGGCAAATAAAAACTGGTATATACCTTTGGCACAAAAAGACGAAATAGCCTGCAAAAGCACTGCAATAGTGCATTCCGAGGCCAAAACGAGCTCAGATCGCAATTTCAACACCACAAACTGAAGCAGTTTTGATCTCGAAAACACGTTGAGTATGCTCACCAAAGTTCGTGCGATTCTGAGACTGCAACCGAAGGAGTGTCGACGGTGCCGTAGATGAAGCGACAATTTTAAATTAAGACAATTTTAAGACCATCACTTAAAAATGCAGATATAGATAGTAGATTCTTCTTCATTTCACGTACATAAAGAACATCTGAAATCTGAATATTACCACCTTCTCTTGACTTTAGGGTTACTATACCTATTCCCACAACATCCAAATCATTTCCATTTGCAATAGTAACTCTTCTACCTAAAGAATAGGAAAGAGAATAAAACACATCTCTGCAACCTTTCATATGCTTTGTAGCACCTGAGTCAAATATCCAAGGACTTGCTGAAAGAACTTGTAAAGCTGCCTGATCAAAAGCTAATTCCTCAATGGTGATACAAGCATACGAATCACCTTTGGATTTCCCTTTCTTATCATCTTTTGTAACATTACCTGATGCCTTTTCCTTTTCTGCTGCAATCCTTTTATAACATGCTGACTTAAAATGTCCAGGTTTCTTGTAGTAAAAACATATTACTTCCTTTTTCTTAGAAGACTTCTCTTTAGATGTAGTAGAAATAGAAGCTAAAGTAGAAGGTGAGAGGGACCTACTTTCCTTCTTGGATTGCTTTTCCTTCTTCTTCTTGTTCTTTTTTTTACCCTTTGATGAAGATGAAAGTGCTTCTTCATTCTCTTCCATTCCCTTCAACTGATCTTCATCTTGAAGTAACAAGAACTCTAGCTCTTCAAATGTAAGCTCTCTATCTCTTGTGGTAAGGGTAAGAGTGGTTATGAAAGACTGATATGAAATAGGAAGTGAATTAATCAGCATATTTACCATTTCTTCATCTGATATCTCAACTCCTACATTTAGAAGTTGATCTCTCAAGTCAACGAGTCTCGTAATGTGGGTTTGAACTAACTCACCAGCCTTCATCCTTGTATTTGCTAGTTTTCTCCTCAAGTGAGCTTTCCTAGCAGGATTTTTGCTTTGAAAAAGATTTTCAAGCTTCAACCAAGCTTGTTTGGAACTTCTGCAAGATCTGATCTATGTTAGAATATGCTTTTTAACACTCATTCCTATGAGTGAAAGTGCTAAAGCATCTCTAGCATCCCACCTTGCCTGATCTTTAGTAGGAGGAACTGTAGGTACAGACCTACCTATGACTCTAGATGTTGAAGTGGTTACCTCTTCTTCAGTTGGTACTGTAATAGTAATTCTAGTACCTCTTGAAGTTGTTGTAGCTCCTTCTTTGCCTTCTCGTCTGGGTCTTGTTAAGGATCCATTGACAATACTCCATAAATCCTTTGTCACTAATATATTCATCATCATGAAACTCCACATGGGATAATTAGAAGATCCATCCAACTTATCCTCAATCTCAATTTTAATCTCACTCATCTTAACTAAGTGTATGTCAATTATGATCTGATACCAAGTGTTGGAATTTGGGGCCCCAAGATCGTTCCAAACTAAAACCTTTTGAGCATACACACTTAATTAATTAAGATGATAAGTGACAGAGAGAAAGAAAGAGATCTTGAGACAAGGATAGAGAACATAAGCTGGATGCTTACTCACTAAAAAATAGATGTCCAAATTACAACATGGGAGTACTACTCAACCATATAAAGTGGTTTACTTACTAATGGAAGCATATTCAAGAAGATGATGATACAAAATTTAGATTATGTTGAAATAATCTAAGTGTGTGAAGTAATTGAGCAACGAAGCTAACCTTATTCTCACAAAATAGTGTAACAAAATTGTAAATCAACCAACCCTAATTTTGAGATTATGGTAGAGAAAACCTAAAAACAAAATATAAGGTTAACTCACAAAAGATAGTTACCACCACCTTGTAGAAGACTTCTTGCTCCAAGAGAATAGCCTCTCCTTCACCAAAACTCCACCTCCTCGAGAGTGTGTGAACACTCTCTCTTCAAGAAGACCTTCAAAATCTAGCTTGAAATCTTTGAGTTAGTGATCCAAAATGAGCCAAGCCTCTTCTTTTATAGTATTGTTTTAAGCTCCAAAAGCAAATTTAATAAAGCATAAAGTTGTGATCGTCAAACTTCATGCACTATTCAAAAATCAAACACGTTTGGCCAAAAGCTATGCAAAAAGTATTGGCGCTGTTTGTAGGACTTTGGAAAAGATTTTTTAAAAATAGATATTGATGGCTCTCCCGGTGGGATTCGAACCAGAGTGGGAGATTTGAAAGTGCTTTCATCTAATCACAATGACTACGCCTTTTCCTTGAAAAGACATGTAATAAAGAATAAAATGTAGTTCTCTAAATGCACCCGCTTGGGTTCCTTTGAGAGGATAGAAATTCCATACTCTTGGACCATATGATATTGACTCCAACAAAGACCTCAATGTATTTCCTAGTTGACCACCATATATATGATCTTTGCTTCCAATCTTGCAAGAAAACTTCGTCCCATGATGAAAGAAAATATTCTTCATTATCAAAGGTAGACTTATCCTTGATGATCTAAAATCTCTTTGTGAGGGTATTGAGTGTACCAAGGACTCTAACCAAAACTTCTAATTCTTCAAGGTTGACTCTAATAAGGCTTATGATTGGATGGAATGGAACTTTGTCCTTCAATCCCTTCATGATATTGGCTCTGGAAAGATGTTCATTAGATTTGTTACTATTCATTTTGGTAATGCCTTTTCTAGGATCTCTATTAATGAGTCCTAAAATCAACCTCTTAGAATTTTTAGATACATTAGAAATGGTTGCCCCTTACACTATCAAAATAGCAAACATCTAAGTCTACTACAGACATCCATTGCTCATGAGAAGATGGGTCAAAACTGAAGACAGTAGTAAACGCCCATTCTTCTTCCTGCACAAGATTAGTAGACTCTGTTTTTGGTGTAGAGGCCTGTGCAACAACCATTCCAGCCTCTTTCTTCTTTGCCTCTTTAGCAGCCAGTTTTGGACAATTCTTTATGACATTATCATTCCCTTTACAGTACTTACAAAACATTTTCTGCTTTTTTTATTTCTTCTCATCTTTATCTTCCTTCTTCGAATATGCAGAATTAGTAGATTTCTGCTTACTAGTTGAAGAGCTCCATTTTCCTTTGCCATTGTGACTAGCCAGGAAAGCTTGATCTGCAACTCGCATAATGGACCTGTTCTGCCTGGATTGATCTTCCTGCAACAGAATAGAGACTAACTCCTCTAATGATAAGGCATTCAGATTTCCTTTCATCATCAATCGAAGAGTAGAAGAAAAACTCTGATATGAGTCAGGAAGACTATTCAGAACGGTCTCCATAAGTGAGCTATCTGGTATAACCTCATCAGCAGAAATCAACTGTTCCTTCAAGTCTTTGATCTTAGTTAGGAACCTGTCCATAGAATCACCTTCATTCATGTGCTCACTCTCCAACTATTTTTGGAGGTAAGCAACACCAGCCTCATTCCTAGCTTGGTACAATGTGGTAAGTGTATCGCAAGCATCCTTAGCTATTCTACAAGAGTGAATGTGAGGAATAATGGCATGTTTGACAGACAAAGCTATCAATGCATGTGCCTGGGCATCTCTACCATCCTAGCGAATCTTCTCTGCAGTAGGAGCAGCAGAAACCGCAGCACAAACAGGAATATGCAAAATATCATCATCTTTGACACCTTCTGCCTCAGTGTCAATACCTACAGTTGTAACAGTTGCAGGTGTGATAGAACATTTTTCGACACCCTGCACAATGTTCCATAGTCCTTTTGCAACCAACACATGTCGCATCGTATAAGACCATAACGGGTAGTTGGTACCATCCAACTTATCCTCAACAACCAGCATACGGAATACATCACTGCTTTCAGCCATGGCCGGTGACTAAAATACCTTGATGTAGAAAATTGACTGTATCTCAAAAAGTTGAACACAATTGCCCAGATGAATTCCAGTAGACTTGTAGCAGACTTCAAGATGTTTATACTGGCAAACAAAAACTGGTATATACCTTTGGAACAAAAAGACGAAATAGCCTGCACAAGCACTGCAATAGTGCATTCCGAGGCCAAAACGAGCTCAGATCGCGATTTCAACACCACAAACTGAAGCAGTTTTGATCTCGAAAACACGTTGAGTATGCTCACCAAAGTTCGTGTGATTCTGAGACTACAACCGAAGGAGTGTCGACGGTGCCGTAGATGAAGCGACGACCTGCTCTGATACCAATTGTTGGAGTTAGACGTCTGCGGAAGCACGCGAAAAGCACAAGGAAGAAGAAGAAGCTTGGAGCACAACACAGAATACTGAATGTATTACTAGAGAATGTGCAAAGATAAGTAGACGTATCAAGAAGAAGTATATGTAGAACAACTTGAAGGATTCAAGATCAAAGGCAAGGAAGATCAAGTATACAAGCTTCACAAAGCCCTTTATGGACTTAAGCAAACTCTAAGGGACTGATATGACAAGATTCACAAGTTCTTCCAAGCTAAAGGATTTCAAAGGAGCACTACCAATGCTAACTTATACATATATAAGAAAGAGTCCCTAGTAGCAGTCATCATCCTCTATGTAGATGACTTGATTTTGATAGGTTCCGATGACGAACACATCCATTTCATCATTACACAGCTCCACCTTGAGTACTCCATGCTCATGGCAAGCTCATTTCTAATCCATGTGATTTTACCCATTTCTTGGTCTACTCACTTTGAGTCTCTCACACTCTTTAAATTTTTTAGTACACTCTTCTTTTCATTTTGCATCCGCACATGTACTCTCTATATAATAATCCTTATTGAATCTTACTCTTATTTTGAAGATGATGTTCCTACCTTGTACTCTGGCTTCTTTGGATTCCTCTATTTTCTCTTTGGTGTTTGGTCCTCAATGGGTTTCTTTTCCTTTTGGAATAGATCCCCACTTCCTTTAATTATTTTTGGAGTTTCATCTTATTTATATTGCGGATATTCTTTCACTGACTGGTGCTTTTTTATTCTACATTAGCTTCTTCACTCTATACATTCCTACTTGATTGGCAAACCCATCCGTGGTCACGAATGTTAGCTTTGGTTCTGTCCAAACACTTCAGTGTAGCCAAGGGTTGTGGAGTGGGGAGTCACACTAGAATATATCGAGTGAGTCCTATAGTTTTTCTTCCTAACTTGTACTTCCTATAGTTTTTCTTCCACTACGGTAACATCGTACTCCATTTATTTTACTAGAAGCTTCAATATACTTTACACTCTTGGCTGGTTACCATACTAGAGTTTGATTTAAGTTCACTTCAAAAACTCTATATTAGATAATATAAGTCATCTACTCACACATTGTTAGACTATAACAAATACTCAGTATGCAACGAAGTCGATTCTTATATTGATGATAATCCCGAGAGGGCATTGCACAATGCACGCAAAATATGTCCCCTCCATCCACACTCTCGCTAGATAGATGCTAGTTCAATATCCTCAAATTTACAAATAAATAACGGAAAGAAATAAATGGCCCAACTATCTCCCCGAGTGGAAAGAGAATTATCGATCCTTAAGTGCCCAAATATGTCCTTCACTCACCAACACCTCATATAGGGGCGTGACTAAAGACGATTCCTTTACTAGAGAGATTCTCTAGACTTCAATGTTCTCTTCACTTCAATGATTCCTCAGAACCCGAGTTTCACCACAAGAGTGTTTTTGAGCCTCTGTTAGCACTCTAAGTGCTTTGACAATCTCAAGTAGCACTCTAAGTCCTCAAGTTTTGCCCAAGTATGCTTTAGAATCCTGCTTTAGAGTGTTTCTGAGCCTCTCTTAGCACTCTAAGTGCTTTGGCAATCTCAAGTAGCACTCTAAGTCCTCAAAATTGCCAAGTGGCAATCTTTATGCTCCTACTCTCTTTGATTTTCAAAAATCGTTGTTTCATTATAGACGGCTCTTGGATTATCTAGATGCTTCTATGACCTTACGCACTTCTTTCTATCTCTATCCTTTATTGAAGTTACCACCCAAGCCCTACTCAAGAGGTGTGGCAAGAAATGGCTTCCTAAGTCACAATCCCCCTAAACTTTTCCAAGTCCAATAGTTTTTTTACCATACAAGTGAGTGATGCTCTCACTTAGGTAGAGAGAATCCCAATAATCCAAATCAACCCCACAAATTCTCTTTAACTCCAAGTGGAAAAATGGGGGTTCTTAGCTCTCAAGCTGCTAGTTTTAAGCACTATGAGTTTTTGTATTGTGTATACTTCCAATTACCTTCTTTGTGGCACGTGAAGGTTCATTATTGACTACTTAATCTCTAGGACTTGCACAAGGACCTTTTGGTGTCAACTCTACCCCAAAAACCACGAAGTGGCAAAGAGCATGTGTAGAAATCACCGCCTCAAATTTTTACTAAATTGTATTTTTTGTGTGAATTCTAGTTAAATATCAATCGTCTAGCTCTAAGATGTCCTCCCAGTCTCACGTTGCACACATAATAAAAGAAAAAGTCTCTTGGCAATCAATGTGTTGGCTTGGCTAAGGTTTGTTGAAACTTCCATGTTGGATTTGATTACTCTTGTTTGATGTATAAATTTAAGCTTGTTTTATCCTTGGGTTTATCATGAGCTTGAAGACACTGAAAGGTGCAAAATCATTTCAGATACACTCACAATTCCTTGGACTACGTTACTTGACAAAAAGTGGCGCCCTCACAAGAGGACATGAGGATTTTCCACCTATTCATGTTAGGAACAGGACTTCTCTTTGGACAAGACCTATTCCTCAAGAACTTGAAGATCAAAGTTTTTAAACGAAGCTTTCATAAATTGGGGCTATGGAAGCTTGGATACTGAAAAGTTTTCGAATGTCAATATGTTTATATCGAGTTTCATAGCACTTTCTTCAACAAGTTCTTTTCAATTTTGCATTTTTTCTGAGTTAAAAAAGTGGGAAAAACAATACATAGCAGATCTTTAGAGAAACTTTTACGGATGTAGAGTGTTCGACTTTGACGTAGAAATATCTGGAGTTTTTGATGAGATATCTTTTGTAGATACACTATTTGATTTGCAAGAATTGATTGAAGGAAGAGGGAGTGACTATGTGATTCAAACACACTCTATTTCTATGTAAAAGGAAATAGCAAAGTTTGAGCAAGATGAAAAAGGATAAGAAGCTTTCGTTGAAAAAAAATACAAAATGATAGAAATATTAATCTGGTTGTAGTTTTGCTTCTTGAAAATAGTAACCAACTTATGGATATTGAAAAGACCCAACCACCCCTCAGAGATAAATAGAAAATAGGTGGAAAATTCATGAAAGAAATAATTGAGAAAATCCAGTTAGGAAGAGATGATTCTCAATGAAAAGGAGAGGAATGTATTCTCCTAGTTGATACTCAGACATGGAAAGGATCTTTCTTTCAATGCCCTGGAAATTGGGTGTGTAGATCCGTCTGTGGTTTCACCAATGATAATTTTTATGATACCACGTGTACCTTGGAATCTTCAACCGATTCCAGAACCAAAAGCTCACATTTCAAAATTGATTGACCTATTGAATGAAAAGATTAGAATGGGGATTCTTGAGCCATCAAGTGCTCCGTATTCTAACCATTAGTTCATAGAGCCAAAGAAAAATGGGTCAGTGAGGTTTATTCAGGATCCACATTTGGTAAATAAGGTGACAATTAGAAATATGGGAATCGAGCCTATCGTAGATGAGTACTGCAGGGAGATCTATTGATTCAATGGGGGACTTGCACTCTAGGTATGAACAATTCCAGCTAGCCCTCGAGAGTCATAACTTGACAACTATGAGGACACCACTTGGACTCATGCACATGTGCACTTTGCCACACGGCACCATGAACTCGGTGGCTCATATGATGAATGGTATGCATAAGGTGCTTAAGGATTCTATTCTACATTCGACCATGCCATTCATTGATGATGTCCCTATTAAAGGTTGCTAAGAAAAAGATAAAGATGAGTCTCTTGGCAAGGATGGATGTGGAAAATTTGTTAAAAATCACATAAATGATTGTGAATCCATTTTTAGTCAGCTTGAAGAGGTTCATTTGAAATCGTCCGTAGAGATATCGATATTTAGATTACAAGAGGTACTGATTGTAGGAAGTCTCTGTGTCCCTAAAGGAAGAAAGCCGTGCCTGAAAAAAGTAGATAATATTCAACACATGAAAGAAGTCTGATCCTCAATCACTGAGGTGAGGAGATTTCTTAGGGCATGTGTTTTCTATGTTGTATGGATTCCTCATTTTTCCCATGTTTCAGACCCACTATATGAATTGCTTCAAAAAGGGAAAAGATTTCAATGAAAGGACATGCATACTCAAGCTGTGAGGAAACTAAAGAAGGCACTTCTAGAAGCACCACTGCTTAGAAAAGCTGATTATAGTGACAATAAAAAAATCTAGATTACCATATATAGGAGTCCAATGGGTATAGGCTGGGTGAAGATGATGAGAGAAAAAGTTATGCGATTTGATTTGGAGCAAAAGTACTAAATGTTCGCTAGAGAGGAGACCCTCATATTAAGCGAGAGTTCTAGGGAATAGTGGCCGCATTAAAGAATGATAAAGAATAATTAATTGGGGGGAATGTAGTGGTGGAAACAGACTATTTACCATTGTTAGGAATGATCGTGAATTGTTCCACTGCAGACATCGTTATGATAAGAAATAATGTGGTTGAAAGGAATAATGTGGTAGCTCATATGCTATCCCGAGCTATATATGAAAATGAAGATTCGATGATCTCTAATGATGAAGAGATAGGTTTGTATTGTTATGCTTCACATGTACATACTTCAAGCTTAGACAAATAAGAAAGAATCTACTCATCAAAATGAGAAGTTTGAGGCTAGTGTTGAGTCTTCGAGAAGAGGAACTCAAAAGAGCTTAGGGAGCGAGAAAAGAAATCAGAGAAAAGAAGAGAAAACTTATGAAGTTCAGATAGGGATAACAGAAAGACTCAATGAAAATGAATATGAAAATGAGTGGAAGGAAATTGGAAGATACTTAAGCATGAAGTCTCCTGATTCAAGTTGGAGCAAAGAAAAGTTTTGTACCATTCGAAGAAAGTCAAACAACTATTTTCTAAAAGATGGATTACTTTGGAAACAAAAGATAAGAATAAGCAAGATACCTCAACGACTTGTAGGTTTGCAATGAAGCGAGAGACAAGATTATGTGCGAAATGCATAGTTCACTATGGGCCAGACATAAAGGCTTTCAAGGGACTTATGAAAAGATAAAGGAAAGATATTGGTGGCCCAGGATGTATGTCGATGTACAAAAATATATGGTCATTTGTAAGACTTTCCAGGTGTTCTCGAATGTAAAACACAAAGATGAGTTGCACCCGACATATCCTCTAAACATCCACTATAAGTGGGTTGTCGATCTGATTACAATGCCATTAGAGGTACAATGGGTGCGGTATATTGTACTTGCAAGAGAAGACCTGACAAATCATGTTGAAGGAAGAGCTATGAGGTCAAAAACTACGAGCAATGTATGTAAGTTTCTAATAGAAGAAATGTTTAGCAAATTTGGCTATGTTGAGAAGATAATTGCTGACAGAGGTGATCTCGATGCTCAGGAAGCCAAAGACTTCTTTGAAAAATATGGTCTTCGGCTATCACTCACCACTGCTTACATTCCTGAAGCCAATGGGAAAATTGAGCACAAACATCCTCCCATTATTAAAGCTTTTGCTAAGGTCTGTAAGGGAAAAATAAAGAACTGGCCAAAATATCTTCCCTTTGCCCTATGGGCAGATAATATAACATAAACTAGGACTATTGGATACATGCCAGTGGAACTCATGTACTGTCAAAAGCCTATATTACCGACAGAGGTGCATGCTTAAGCATTAACTTCCTTGCCTTGGAAAGATGAGGTGTCGAGAGACAATCTTCTAGCACGAGGGATTATTCATTTGGTGAAAGGAAGATATATGATAGAAGAAGCTATTGTTAAGCTCAGAGCATCTAGAGAAAAAAATAAGATTGCGTTTGACAAGTCCCATAGGTTAAAACCCAAAAGGTTGAATGAAGGAGATTGGGTACTTGTCTATGATAGCTCACTAGATACGCAATACGAAACCCAAAGAAAATTGGTGAAGAGATGGTTTGGTTCCTATGTGATATGTAAAGTGTTCGACAACGGTACATACTCGCTCAGGGAATTGTACGGAACAAAGTTAAAGGAATTGATTGTTGGGAAAAGAGTTAAGCTTCTTAAAAGAAGAGAGAATGAATATTATGAGACATTGGTGGATGAAGAGGAGGAAGAAGACAAAGAAGATGAGGAACTTGCCGAAGACATTGAAGATGCAGAAGAGAGATAAATGAAAATTGAAACAAAGAATTTATGTATATACATGTCTAAATATTAATAGTATAAATAAATAAGAAGAATAACTGGATATTAAATAATGTGTGTCCAAAGGTAAGAGTGTACATTGAATAATAAAAGTCTGCAAACATGAATGTATGTTAATGTACACAAATAAAGATTACATGCATGATCATTTTTAATGTGTCTTTCCTTGTAGGTGGAAATAGATAAAGGACTGTGATTCAATCATGGAGATGAATTTTTCTGATGAAGCGGAGACATCATCTCAGAGGAATTCACTTCTAGATAGAAACTCAAATTTAAATCAAGCTAGAAATAGAGCTTCGACTCAAATTAGAAACACATCTTTATTACAATCTCCGATTGATGGTTTTATTTTCAAATATTTACTCCCTATGCCTATAAACATCTTAGCACATAGAACAATGATTGAAGAAGGATCATCAACTAGAATAGCTTTAAATCAAACTAGGGATATACGTCCAATTCAGCAGAGGGCTAGACCTTTAGATCAAGCCATAAATAGAGAGATGGCTCGAGCTAGGAATGTGCCTCTAGACCCATCCACATACTATATTTTCTTGTTCAACTATTTGTTCCTAATGCGTGCACATATTCAAGAAGAAAATGATAGGTTTCTATCAAGATTGTATCATGCATTGCTTTGACATCAGTTTGAGAGTACTCTGCTAAGGGGGGGAGGGACTTGATGACTTTGTTTATGAGTACTTATTTCCCCTATTGGAGGACCAAACAAGGCACTAATATATGGACGTCCATAAGAGTTGAATTGAATAAGACCAAAGGATTACGAGTTAGGCGTCAAAACTTTACTATTGTACATAAATAAGGGTGAATGATGTCTTCTAGCTTATGATCTATTGTGTGTATATACATGTGTTTTATGATCATATTTTGTTTCGGCATTTAGCTCCAAGAAGAGATCTTAAAGAGAATTGAGCAAAGGAAGTAATTTGTACATAATGGAATAAAGTGTCTAATGGTTTTCATCAATTTTTTCAGAAGAAACAAGAATCGGATCAGTAAATGAAAAATGGCAACTCAGAATGAAGAGAGTAGAAGTGATCAAGGGCCTAAAATTCAAGCAGCTTCTGACTTCATATAGGTGAAATGTTGTTGTTTCAAATTTCTTTTCCTATTGTATATATGTGTATATAAAAAGATTGCATGATTGAGCATATGATATATAAAGAAATGCATAAACATTAAGAGATTTAAGTAAGCCAAACATTTCATATGGCTATTGACATTACATGTGATGCATGAAGGATCGGGGGTATGTGGGTAGGATTAGAAAGCGAGCTAGAACTTTCAGGAACAAGACCAAGGAAGGTGAAGGGAAGACCTAGTCATTTTTAGAGAGAGCCAAAATTTGAATTCAAATTCAAAATCTGATTGTAACACTTATATAAGATGACTTGAAAAAGTCGCGATCAGAAGTCCTTCTCCCCGAGTTTGTTTATTGCCATTTTGTATGTGTGTAAGGCCTACATTGTAGCCTACACTATCCACCATCATAAGGCTATGATTATCAAGCCTATGACATTGTACAACATTGTTCATTAATACATACATCTACATTGTTCATCTATGACATCTCTGTTATAGTCATTCTTCATTGTAAACTTGTGCTTCTCTTATTGCAGTTAATTCTTCACCAAATTTAAACATCTATAGCTTCTTGGAATCACCTCAACGTTATCTATATGCTCACAAATTTTGAAGCAAATCCGTTTAGCCAATTGGGAGAAAAGCACGTTGAGGCACTCACTCATCAAACTCTATAGAGGTCCTAAAAAATCGGGGGTAAAGATTTATTTGCTAAACTCATTGCTCTGTGTATGGATCATCATTTCAAGTGATTCCACTTGGAATCATTAGCTTACTAAGCTAGTTAGATACGTCTAAAAGGAATTGTTCCAATTCCTGTTGTGCTAGTAGCACTGAGCATTACAAGCAGCAGGTGTATGATCCAAAATAGAAGGTTTGCACCAAGTCTTCTATTTGGAAGTTGTTTGTTTTGATTCAATCTTTTCATACATCATTTCCAAAGTTCATAGGCACTTGTATGGTGTCTTTGGAAAGCTAAGAGGACCCACATATCAACTCTGAAGTCACAAAGGGCTGGTACTAAGCAGGATTTGGTAGTACCTACTCATCACTTGGAGTGTCCATCCATCTTTCCCAACATTGGTATCAGAGCAAAGCTAAGGTAAAATGGGAGATGGTTTTCCTTCTTTCATTGATAAATTGGACAGGAACAAGTATCAAGAATGGTCTCTAAGGATGAAGACATACTTACAAGGAAGGAGCCTCTCTGGATACATCTCAGGAGATGAGGAGATGCCCATATTCAGAAGCAAAGGATAACCTACAAGGGAAGAACATGAAAGACTCAACACGTGGTGTGCCAAGGATGCATTAGCAAGGTCTTACTTACTTAACTCGATCTCTGATTTTCTTCTTCCTCCTATTAGGAACTGTAAGACATCCCAAGAGACTTGGGAAACATTGTCCTCTTACTTCTCTTCCAACAAGAAGATTCTCTTCTAATTATGAACATGACATCAAAACCAGGTATAAATGATGAACATCTCTTCTACATTGACTTATGCTCAAATCATGTGGCAGGAAATGTAGCTCTTCTCTCAGACCTTGAGGAACCAAAGGGTAAGCATCAAGTACAAACAGGTGATGACACCAAGTACTCAGTGATTAAAGTTGGAAATGTTAAGACCTCTGATGGGAACAAACATCTGTTGAGTAGGGTTCTATATGTACCAACTATTACCAAGAATTTGATGAGTGTTGGACAGATTGTGGAAAAAGGTTTGCAGGTTAGATTCAATCAATATGGAGCATTTTATGGAGGATCCAAAGCATGGGTTCAAGAGAATTTCCAAAGGATAAAAATCAGGTAGACTATTCACTTTTGAACTTGAGGATACAAGGAACATTGCACTTTACAGTTATAAAGATCAAACTTTATGAGAGCTTGAAATTTGGCATAAAAGATTAGGGCATGTAGGTGAAAGAACCTTGAAAAAAATATGTAGAGATCAATGTGTGCTTGGGATACCTAATGTATCCAAACAACACATGATTTATAAATGTGGTGCTTGTCAGTTTGGAAAGTCTCACAGGTTACCCTTCTCAAGGAAAGGATACATGCATGAGGACTACCTAGAACTTGTTCATACATATGTATGGGGACCAAGCAAGGATCCCTCAATTTTCGGATCAAGGTATTATGTATCTTTTATTGATGACTATAGTAGGTGGACTGTATTATACTTTATGAAGCACAAGGATGAAGTATTCAGTTCTTTTAAAAAATATCTTGCACTTGTTGAGAACCAAATAGGGAGAAATTTAAAAACTCTAAGGTCAGATGGAGGAGGTGAGTACTTCTCAAATGATTTTGATGCATTCTTGCAGGATAGAGGAATCAAGAGAGAAATTACCGCAAGGTATACTCCTAAGCTGAATGGGGTAGTAGAAAGAAGAAATAGATTGATTGTTGAAACAACTAGGTCAATGTTAAATGAAAAGAAATTACCTATCTATTTGTGGGTAGAGAGTGTATCTACTGCCACTTATCTTGTAAACAGGTTGCCATCCAAATCTCTTGATGGGATGACCCCATATGAAGCATGGCATGGTAGAAGATCTTCACTTGATCATTGCAGGATCTTTGGATGTGTAGCATATGTGCATATCCCTTCTCAGATAAGAGGTAAGCTAGACCCTAAGGTAGAGAAGTGTATCTACATAGGGTATGATCTAAATTAGAAAGGATATAGGTTCTACAACCCCTCAAATAAAGGATTCATGGTTAGTAGAGATGTTGTCTTTGATGAAAATGGTTCTTGGTTTGATAGTGCATGCAGGAAGGTAAAATTACCTTATGACTTGGAAGAGGAGTTTCCAAGCCTTACTAAAGAGGAGCCCACTCAGAATGAAGACACCAATTCAGATGATGAAGACATCCTAAAGAGTTCAAGGCATGGAAGTCCAAAGGCAAACTCAAGATGAAGAAGTTGGAGGATATACCAAGGATATTCAGTTGTCATATGTGTCAACTAATATGCAATGTGCAGATTTGTTGACTAAAGCATTAGATGGTACAAAACTTTGCTGGTTCAAATCAGTGATTGGATTGCAGGACATTCATGAAGATTGAAGATGAGGACCAAGCCTAAATGTTTGGCTTGAGGGGAAGCTGTTAGTGCAAAGTCCAAGCTCACACATTTGGCTTGAGGTTCATAAAGACATGAAGTTCCATGAGAACCATTGCTAGTGGAAATTTATCCACTTACCTTTGTAAAAGTCATTTCCTTTGACAAGAAAGTATTTGTAATCACCTACCCAAAAGTCGTGGACTTTTTAGTTAGCAAAGTAACTACCAAATTGAAAGAATATCTCCTAGATTGAAGGATCATTTTTAGAGAGAGCCAAAATTTGAATTCAAATTCAAAATCTGATGGTAACACTTATATAAGATGACTTGAAAAAGTCACGGTCAGAAGTCCTTCTCCCCGAGTTTGTTTATTGCCATTTTGTATGTGTGTAAGGCCTACATTGTAGCCTACAGTATCCACCATCATAAGGCTATGATTATCAAGCCTATGACATTATACAACATTGTTCATTAATACATACATCTACATTGTTCATCTATGAAATCTCTGTTATAGCCATTCTCCACTATCAATTTGTGCTGCTCATATCTCAGTCAATTCTTCACCAAATTTATGTGAAGAGAGATGGTGGATGCAATCTAAAGATGAGTTGGTGCTGCTACAACTGGCTTCACACCAACCAACTGAGACTTTAGAGTTGATTAGTAGAACTTTTGAGCTTCCTAAATCCACCCAAATATCATCCAAGTACTTTGGAACATGTATCCCAAAAGTTTAAGTCAAGACAGACTAGTTGCGAAATGACTAGCTCCCAAAACTTGTTATTTTTGGACATACACCTACTAGAAAAACTGAACAATGCTCTCAACCTGGTAGGAATTAGATAAATTCCTTTTGGACATATCAAATAGACTTATCAAGATTCCCAATCCAAGTTAAAAGACTTAAAATGATGGACTGAGCATTGAGAACAAGATTCATCAATTTCTGGAACATGTCCACCATTCTCGGGCTCTGTAGAGATAGACCAGTGAGCAGTAAAATGCGGATATGTCCCAACCAAAAACTAGACAGTAAGAGCTATCCAAGGCACATTAAAACACTGAAAAATTTTGAGTAGAACTCGAGATATGACCTTCTGAAGTTACTGCTCTGAGTGAGTATAGCAGAGAACAAAACAGAGAAGTAGATAATGACAAACGTATAGATTCACATATGATTACAACCACATTGGCAATGAATATTTGCACAATGGGAGTAGAATGATAGAGCTATGGAGTAAGCTCTTCAATCTCTACAAAATGACATGAAGTGGTCATGTACAAAGCTTGCTAATCGCCTCTTCCTTCTCGCTCTTTTTATAGCTATTCTTGGAGGGAGTTTTGAATTCGAATTCAAATGGCTCCACCTAAAAGTGATCCCCAAAGTTAGGAGATATTCCCTTAGTTCAAAAATTCGTGGTTTTAGGTAGTTAGAGCCACGAATTTTCTTTTACATCATGGATGAGGTAAGCCGTCCTTTTCCTTTTTTCTTTTTTCAATTACAAGAGATAAAATGTACTCTTTTACAAGAGGTGTTCACATGACTATGCATGTGACTTACAAATGATCATAATATCAAGCATATCAAGCATGTAGGCTTGGGTAAAATGCACCAACAGATCCCCCTCAAGCCTAACATGCTTGGCCTCCAAATAAGTCTTCAATTGTCCTTGATTTCCTGCAAGCCAATCATCAACTTGAATCTAGTTAACTTTGTACCATCAAGAGTTTTAGTTAACATGTCTGCACATTGCATATCTGTAGAGACATAGGATAGTTGAATATCCTTGCTCATTAGCTTCTCCCTCACATAATGGTAGTGGGCTTCAATATGCTTGGTTCTAGCATGGTATACCGGATTAACTGCTAGATGTAGTGAGCTTGTGTTGTCACCAAAAATGTGAGGTGTTGAAGAATGAAGTCCAAGATCTATGTACAAAGACTTTAACCACATGATTTCTTGAGTTGCATTAGCCAAACCTCTATATTCGGCTTCAGTAGAAGATAATTCCATGGTTGGTTGCTTCTTGGATGACCAAGAAATGATTTTTGAACCTGCAAATGATATATACCCAGATGTACTTCTTCTATCATCTCTAGATCCGGCCTAATCTGCATCTGAGTAGACCTTTAGCTCAATATCTGAAGTAAATGAATAAAACAAACCTTCATTCATGGTCCCCTTTAGGTACTTGAGGACTCTCTTGGCCGCTTTCATATGTGGTCTTCTTGGCTTATGTATAAACTAACTCAATATGCTAACACTATATCATATATCCACCCTTGTGAGTGTTGCATAGTTCAAACTTCCAACCAAGCTTTGATAGCTTGTGATGTCTTCAATTGGCTCTCCTTCATAAGCACTAAGCTTATGATTTTGCTCCATAGGTGTACCTGCACACTTGGTATTTTCCATCTTGAACTTAACGAGCATGTCATGCACATACTTCCTTTGTGTGATGTATATACCTGAACCTGTGTAGATCAACTCCAATCCAAGAAAATAAGTGAGTGATCCGAGGTCACTTATTTTGAACTCCTCCTTCATTTGAGTCTTTACCTGTTTGATTCCTTCAAGATCATTGCCTGTGATAATAATATCATCAACATACACACATAAATAGATCACTTCAGATCCATTCCTCTTTATGAACAAAGAGGTATCCACCTTGCTAGCTTTGAATCCTTGGTCCTGCAAATAATTCATCAATCTGAAATTCCAAGCTCTTGGAGCTTGCTTCAATCCATACAAAGCTTTCTTTAGTTTGCATACATAGTTAGGATGATGTTCATCCTCATATCCAGGAGGTTGTGCCATATACACTTCCTTAGAAATCCATCCATTCAAGAAAGCATTCTTTACATCAAGTTGATAAAGCTTCCAATTTCTAGATGCAGCAAGACTAATGAGAACCCTAATTGTAGGCATTTTTGCAATAGGAGAGAAAGTCTCCTCATAATCAATACGATGGGTTTGAGCAAACCCTTTAGCAACTAACCTTGCTTTGTGTCTATTTATACTTTCATCTGGATTCCTCTTGATTTTGTATATCCATCGAGATCTAATTACCTTCATAGATGGCTTGTTAGGTACAAGCTCCCAACTGTCGTTTTCCTTCAGGGCTTCCATTTCTTCATCCATTGCATCTCTCCAAGCTGCATCTCTCCAAGCTTTCTTGCTTTGTGCTTCTTTGAATGTGGTAGGCTCTTCATTGGTTGAATCTTTTGCAATGTAGATTGAGTGCTTGGTGACCAAAGAAGTATCATAACCAAACCTCTCACGTTTCTTCTTCTCCCTTGAAGACCTTCTAAGTGGTTGATGTGAGCTCTCGGGTCCATATGTAGCATACTGCATCTTTGCTTTACCTTTGTTCTTCCATAGCTTTAGTCTTTCCAAGTCTTCTAGGTCAATCTCCGAATCACTTTCTTCAATATGCTTTGGCTCCTTTGGTTGAAGTGATGGAAAGTCTTCATCCAAGTCATAAGGCAGCTTCACTTTCCTGTCATCATCAAACCATGATTTGTTTTCATCAAAAATTACATCTCTACTCAAAGAAAATCCTTTATTGGTTGGATTGTACAATCTATATCCTTTTTGGTATTGGTCATAACCCTAAATACGCACTTCTCTGCCTTGGGATCCATTTTCCCTCTTACTTGAGAAGGAATGTGAGCATAGGCTAAGCTGATGGGGGAAGTATCTCAACCCCTATGCAATGACCAAGCGCAAACGACCTCCACAGGTATCCTTCTTTGACCTCTACACACCAAAAATGCTCTTTGTCAGAGCATATGCAAAGAACTCCACTGAGCTTTTGTAGACCTGTAGTAGACACAAGGGCTTTCCAACAAAACAAGTTTCACTTGGAATGGATGCTTACACAAAGAGAAACAATGTCTACAACATGAGCTAGTTGAATGCTCACAACTGCTAGTCAAGCATAGACCTCACTTCACTCCAGCAAGCTTTTCTTAGGGATTATACAGAGAATGAATCTCAAAATTGGGTCAACTTTAGAGCACTATCATAGCTACCCAATGACACCAAAATCATAGAAATAAATAGAGAAAGAGAACCAGCCCTTACAACAGAGAGAAAAATATTTCCAACAGAGCCCACATAGAGAGAGAGATATCAATCACACAACTTCACTAAACTGAATGTTGCTCCCAGATTACTCAGAGAATGCTCTAGAGAATTGGTGAGCATAAAATAGACTCTAATAGCTATCCAATGAGACAAGAATTACATCAAATCGATACAACATGAGGGAGAACCAATGCTAACAACTGAGGGGTAGAGAGTTGCAACACTACCTGCGCACACACATAGATATGCCTACTAAAAGAAAAACAATCAAGCAAGCAAGGGGCTAGCTTAAGCAATGGGTTTGCTTATCACAACTCCAGCACTTAGTGCTCACTTTACATGAGCTAAAAACTCCAAGAAGATGGCCCAAAAGAAGTCGGGATACATGCTCCTTTTATAGTGAGAAGTGTGCCCCTAAAATCTAGGAACTACCTTTCCAAACCAGCATCCTAACTTGAAGGACGTAGTTGAGATAACTTGGGGGGTGGTTGAGTGACGTTTCTTGATGGAATCTCGTGGCTTTTGGCTTCCTTTGATTGCTCCACATGTCCATAAAAGATTCCCCACAAATTTGTAGCTTGAAGCTTGACTTTTAACACTCCCCTCAAGCTTCAATTCTTCGTCCTCATCCAAGCTCCTTCATGTTGATGCATTGCTTGAATTTTGAAATCTTCATCCCATCCAAAGCCTTTGTAAACATGTCGGCAACTTAGTCCTTGGTACCAATATGATGTACTGAAACTTCCTTGGATATCACATTTTCCCTCATGAAGTGATAGTGCAATTCAATATGCTTGGTTCTAGCATGATAGACAGGATTCGATGCTAGATGAATGCTACTCATATTGTCACAAAAAATTGGATATGTGTCAACCTGCAAATAAAGATCCATAAATAACTTCTTATTCCACATTAGCTCACATGTGACTTGAGCCAAAGCTCTATACTCAGCCTCGGTGGAAGATAATGCCACCGTGGGTTGCTTCTTTGAAATCCATGAGATGATCTTGCTACCTAGCATGACTAGGTAACCACTTGTACTTCTTCTATCCTCCTTCGAACCAGCCCAATTGGCATCGGAATAAGCTTTGGCATGCATATCATCATCAAATGAATAGAACAATCCTTCATTTATAGTGGCCTTGAGATATCGTAACATTCTTCTTGTAGCTTGCAAGTGTGTAGTCCTTGGACTATGCATAAATTGTGATAACACTCCAACTCCATATGCTATGTCGGGCCTAGTTATTGTGTCATAATTGAAAGATCCTACAATAGATTGATACAAAGTTACATCCTCTAATAGCTCTCCATCAATGGAGCTTAGCTTTACATTAACTTCCATGGGATTTGAAATAGGCTTGCAATGTAGCATCCCAAACCTCTCAAGTAGGTCTAGAATATAATTCCTTTGTATGAGCATAATACCTTCTTCTTTGTATACAACTTCAATGCCAAGAAAATACCTAAGATCTCCAAGATCATAGATCCTAAACTCCTTTCCAAGCTTTGCCTTGATCTCCTCAATGCCCTTTGTATCATTACCTGTAATGATAAGATCATCTACATACACACATATGTAGACTACAAGTTCTCCTCTTTCTTTGATGAAGAGAGATGGATCCACCTTGCATTGATTGTAACCACATTTGATCAAATAGTCCACCAATATTTGGTTCCAAAGCCCTTGGAGCTTGCTTTAGGACATAAAGTGCCTTCTTCAACCTACAAACATGATGTGGAAACTCTTTATGAACAAAACCTAGTGGTTGCTCCATGTATACCTCTTCTTCCAAGTCTCCATTGAGAAAGGCATTCTTGATATCGAATTGGAAAAGCTTCCATCCTTTGCTAGCAGTCATTGCAATGAGTGTCCTAATGGTGCTCATCTTTGCCATGGGGCTGAATGTCTCTTCAAAGTCCACTCCATAGGTTTGTGCAAAACCCTTGGCCACCAATCTTGCTTTGAACCTAAAAATAGATCCATCTGAATTCCTCTTTACTTTATACACCCACTTATTACCTATTACCTTCATGTTCTCATTCTTGGGCACTAGATTCCATGTTTGATTTTCCTCAAGTGCGTCGATCTCTTCTTGCATTGCCTCTTTCCATTCAGTGTACCTACTTGCATCTTCATAGCAATCGGGCTCATGATCTTCTACTACTTTGTTCATATATGCATAATGCATTGCCATGTATGAATCATAAGTAAACCTTTGAGTTGGATACTTAACTCTAGAAGACTTCCTTTCTTCACCTTTTGGAGGAATAAACCTCCTTTGCCTTGGGAACTTGATCTCTTCTTTGACGTGGCTTCTTTCTCCATCATGTCTCCTTCATCATCTTCAACTTCATTACCTTCTTCATCCAAATCCACCAATGTTGCTTTGCCTTTGTTGATTGATTGTGCTTCATATCTTGATGAATATCTCCCCCTCCATGGTGAGTTCATGCTTGAACTATCTTCATTGATGGAACACCTTGGGCCACTTAGCTCTAGGTCAATTTGTTCTTCATCATGTCCATGCTTTTCTTCTTCATAGTCCTGCATACAATCATACTTCTTATACCAAGGGAGTAGCCCATCAAATGCTACATCCCTTGATATCCTCAAGTCCTTTGTGTTTGGGTTGAAGCATTTGTAACCTTTATGATCATTTGAATATCCTAGAATCACACACTTTTCTGCCTTTCGTTGTAGCTTGTGCCTCAATTCACTTGGCACATGTACATAACAAGTACATCCAAATATCTTCAAGTGGGAAAGATCAGGTTTCTTACCATAATAGGCTTGATATGGTGTCAAGCCATGGATCCCTGAGGTAGGAGCCCTATTCATAAGATACACGGCGGTATTTGCTGCATCACTCCAAAACATGTTAGGTACATTCATCTCATTAAGCATTGCTCTAGTGATCTCGACAATGTATCTATTCTTTCTCTCTGCTACTCCATTTTTTTGGGGTGTGTACTTGCATGTTACTTGCCTCTTGATGCCTTGATCCATTAAAAAATCAGAAAACTCATTGGAGAAATATTCTCCCCCTCCATTGGACCTTAGTTTCTTGATATATGTACCTATTTCCTTCTCTACCATTGCCTCGAATGCTTTGAAACATGTAAACACATCTGATTTGCTTTTTATGAAATAAACCCAAACAATCCTTGTGTAATCATCTATAAAAGTGACAAATTACTTGTTACCTCCAATGGATTGTGTAAGACAATAGTTACGCAATATAACACAGGAGCAATAGCAGAGAAGATAACAGATATAGGAGAATCTCAACAATTTTCTACTAGCAGCAAGTACAAAGATGATGGCGTTGTCCACCCGTGCGCTCTCAAGGTAGAGCTTAAATGGTGATCTAGACAACTCTAGATAGGGAGATACAAGGTAGAGGTATGCTGGCTCAACTTGATGTCTCAGGTAGTGCAGTAGTCATGTATATATAGGATCATGGGTGGCCTTCCGTGGACGTCTATACATGGGTGGTAGAGCGTGGGCGGCCACCGCCCACGTAATTGCCATACCTTACATGGTCCAATATGACCTTCATCCAACATGCAAGTTGGGATTCCCATCAATTGGGTAATGCACGCTTGGCTTCTCCTCATAACGGGGGCCTTACAAAATGTGCATACAATCATGAGGGGTAGACATTGATCATATACTAACACCCCTCTCAATGTTTACCGATGAAAAATCAAGTAGGTTTCGGTCGTTAGCTCCACAATTTCATCTTCAATTAGCTCCCAAATGTAATGGTATTGTACTTCTATGTGCTTGGTGCGAGCATGAAATACTGGGTTCTTTGCAATAGCCATACAACTTTGATTATCACACTTGAGTACAGTCGCCATATTTGATGGAAAACCTAGATCTGCAAGAATTTTCCTTAACCAGACTGCCTCACAAGAAGCAAAACAAGCTACTTTGTACTCTGCTTCAGTGGAGGAGAGAGCGAGAGTTGGTTGCTTTCTACTTACCCAAGAAAATATTCCTGAACTAAGTGAGAAACAATATCCAGAAACTGATTTTCTAGAATCACAATCTTCAGCCCAATCTGAATCACAATATCCTTGGAGTGTATCACCTGTGGTATAATAAAAAATACCAAAATCCAAGGTTCCTACAATGTACCTTAGAATTCGCATTCCAGCATTCCAGTGACTTTCCTTAGGTTTGTTGGAAAACCTGCTTAATACTCCAACAGCATAGCTAATGTGTGGTCTAGTGTTGCATAGAAAAATAAGACTTCCAACGAGCTTCCTATACTTCTTAGCATCTACATCAGGCATGTTATCATCCATAGATAGCTTATGATTTACCTCCATAGATGTGCTAGTTGGCTTGCTGTCAATCATTCCAAATGCCTTGAGAATCTCTTTGGCATATTTTTGTTGTGAGATGAAAATGCCATCCTTCCTTTGCCATACTTCAATTCCCAGACAAAAATGGAGTAGACCTAAGTCTGTCATTTCAAACTCAGTTCCCAAGCTGATCCGAGTTTGATTGATGAGTTCCTGATGATCTCCTATAATGATTAAATCATCTACATATACAATGACAACAACTAGCTTGCTATCCCTTTTTGTTACATACAAGTTAGCATCAGAAGTACTTCTTTCAAAACCCATATTTTTGAAAAAATGATCTATTCGTTGGTACCAAGCCCGTGGAGCTTGCTTAAGTCCATACAAAGCTTTCTTCAACCTGCAAACTTTATTTTCTGAATTGGGCACTTCAAAACCTAGTGGTTGAGATACCTATACCTCCTCCTTGAGGTGACCATTCAAAAATGCAGATTTGACATCCATCTAGAAAATAGGCCATGCCTTTTGCGCAGCTACTGCAAGTACCGTCCGAATAGTTGTCATGCATGTTGTTGGTGCAAAAGTTTCTTGAACATCAAATTCTTCGATCTGTGAAAAACCCTGTGCAACTAATCTTGCCTTATACTTTTCTAAGTTCCATCTACTTTATACTTAGCTTTCCAAATCCATTTAGTACCTATTACCTTCTTCATTGGAGGCAAGTTGACTAGATCCCATGTATCATTTTTTAGTATACTATCATACTCTGACTGCATTGCTGCTCTCCAACCTGGATCATCAAGGGCTTCTTCAATGGTGGTAGGTTCCTTTATCGAGCCCATGATATCTGCCATTAGAGCCATGTTAACGATGTGTTCTGAGGCTCTTCTTTGCTCCTCTATTCTCTTTGATCTTCGTAATCCATCCGATGATGATTCTGGTACATCTACATGTGGGTTGTGATCATCAAAGAGCTCTTGTGCTCACTTTGGTAGAGGCTTACGTTGTGCATCTACAACTGGTTGTGTAGCTTAGTGATGAGTAGCACCTCCTTTAATGTCAATCCGAGAAGACATGAGGATGGTATGAAGACCTCGAGCAAGTGAAGGCACAAGTGCGTGAGTGAGAAGCACACTAACATGCACACACATACACACACGTGCACACAAGGTAAGACAAAGAGCGAGAAGCAATGGAGTTCTTTAGATTACTTCCAAAAAGCTCATACAAGTTCAAATCAATTACAAGCTAACCTCAAAAATGAGCTCTCTAGCTCTATTTATAGTTTTTGACTAGGTTTTGGCCGTGTCCAGAGCTAGTGTCCGGCCTAGTTAAAAATTAGGTTCTAGGGCCTATTTAAAGACTCAAACGAGGTCTAAAAATTATGAAAATTGGTAGGTAGCTACTTCGAATGCTCCTCAAGCTCAAGGACTCCTTGGCTTGCACAAAATGGAGCTACAAAAATATGAAATGGTATCTACAATGGCTGATGAAAATCACTATTGTTGTAGGGATTTCTTCTAACGATTTGACATACATATCTTCGAGCTCCCTACTTGCTCCTTCTCCTTGTGTGTCCACCTCTTTGATATGCTTTAGTGTCTTGAAAAAATATTGGCCTACTTGCCAGATCGTCGTTGACTACTCTGTCTGCTTGTGCTTTCTCTTCTCTCTGACTCCCTTCGTAAGCTTCCTTGCCTTGTGAGTCCTTCAGTTCCAACACTCCCCCTCTCTCGCGTCTGTCATCCCTGACAGACCCTTGTTGGGTGGGTCATTGGATGTAGTATTCTACAATGTCTTGTGCTAAGTGATGTTCTGCAATTCTCAACCCTTTGGCCAAGTCCGTGAGTAGAGCATCCCAATCTACTGGCCCGGGAACCTCTGGATGTGGTATACGTAACTTTTCTGAATGGAGAGCTTGTTCCACTACAAACAACTGCAATAAATGTGATGGTCTGGGAATCAATATCTCTGAATGATATTCCCAGAATCCCGTGAAAAACATTTCTTCAAACATCTGTTTGAAGCAGGCTGGTAGATACTTTATACGCGCATGCCATGCATATACAACGTTAATAGATGGTGTGGTGCTCATGTCGTAGACAAGGTCCTGATTACCTTCATTAAATCCAAAAGCTGACAGATGTGGTTCCTTGACATTCTTGAAGGTCCTAAAGGTGATTAACATGAGTTCAAAAATTTTAAGGCACATTTGGGCCATGACATCTGGTACATTTTTGAACCGGACCCCCCAATGTCGAATCATCGAAATCATATATCCTATGGTAGGTTGGCCTTTAGGTGGTGCTAAGTAGACATAATTGAGCCATTTCTCACATCCTTTGGTTGTCAGCACAGTTTTTGTGTATTCCAAACATGACCTTCTTCGAAATACAAGGCAGTAGCATGGGTTGTATTTGATATACAAAGGCATGTTATTCCATGTCCTTACCATCTCAGGGTAGGTTTCTAGCAGACGAATCCTCCATGTAGGTTGGTGTATATTTCCCTGCTTGGCACTTGCTGAAATGTCGTCCGGTGCAAACTGTGTAGCCGAGGTTGGTTCTTTTGAGGTGTGGTGCTTGATTTTAGCATTGTAATCCACCATTAAGACGCAGAAAGGAACATACAAATCGTCGGATGTGCCAATCCACCTATGATGGGAGAGGTTTCTAAAGTAATCTGATTTTATGACTACCTCTTCCAAACATGACATAGACGCTATCTAAACTACCACTTTGTCATCATGGGTTGTGGCCACTTTCTCTAACCTCTGCATCCATTTGGGAGCCTCGATCTCGATGGTGTCCATGCCCTCTTCTGTTTGCTTGCCCCCTGGTGCAGGCATGGGAACGTATGGGTCTTCGAAGGTTTCCTCTATTTCAATTGGCACTAAGTCTTCAGGCTCGGGCTCTACAAGGGGAGAACGTTGACGCTCGTATTGCATGACTTTACTTCATAATTCTTCTAGTTCTGCTCTGAGTTTTTCGACTTCTTCAGACGTATCAACTACGGTTGTGACTTTGCTTGGTGACTCATGCTGGGTTGCCAGCTGCTTTAGTAGGTCATATCTTTCTCTTTCTAATGCTGCATGGGCTTCCAGGAGGTCGGCATGGGTTTCCAACACAATTTGCATATTTGCTGAGGGTATGGCCTTGAATTTATCTGGGTCGATTTCCTGTGGGGAACCCTCCATGGCTGCTTCCAAGTTTTCTTTGTTTTGTTTCTGTAGTCGTTTATTCTCCTCGAGTGCAGTAGACATGTGTTTGCGTAAGAGGGCCAGGTTGCGTCGAAGCTTGAGATTCTTTGTTATCTGGGAGTGTAGCAGATCATCCATTTGTTGTTTTTCTTATGCATCTAACTGGGGTGGATTGGCTACTAACTGCTCATGTTGTTCCTATAAAGTGACATACTGTTGTTGTAGTAGCTGCTTTTCCCTTTCTAGATCAATGAATTGTACTTGAAGTTCTTCATGGCTTCAAAAGAGTCTCGTATGTTGGTTATCCAGATGCTGGTAGTGCTGTTCTAGTTGAGACATACACTGATACATATTATTAAATACATTATTAATAGGGGTGGATACGGGAAGAGTGTTGAGTGCAGAAGGGAATGGAAAGGGGAAGGGGAGTGTGGATGCGGTGCTGGAAAATCGTGAAGTGGGAGGTGGGGGAATGGGAGATGGTGGGTGTATGGGGGGAGGGAGAGGTGCAGAGGTGGGTGATATGTCCATAAAATCAACAGTGGATGCAGTAGTGGGAATGATTGTGAACATCGGAATTGTGGGTGCGGTGATAGTGGTGAAAGTGTACAATGGTGTGTGCAATTGTGAATACGAACTGCCAGGAAGTGTGATCGGGGGAATGAGGTTTTCCGTGGCTGCGGTTAGAATTATTGTTTCAGTGGCCGTATAGACAAGAGAGGTGGAGATAGGGTATGTGGGTTGTGTGGGTTGACTGACGGTCTGTGCTTCGCTATGGGTAGTGGACTTGAAGGCAGTGACAATAGTGGTTACACTGGTAGTGGGAGGTGAGTGTGGTGGAGTTGGAGGTAGGGGTGGCAAAGGGGGTGACGGAGGTGCACTTGATGTATGGGTGCCCTCAGCATCATGAACAGTGTGTGCAGTGCTCGTGGTTGTGGATGTTCCTTGTGGTTCTGATACTAATACATTCATCTGTTTTCCTGATCGAGGGGGGCGTCTGCCATATCTTCGCTCCGTTCTTCGTGATTGTGCAAGGGCGGTACGCACCATCTCAGGTACTCCTAAAGCATCAGATATCATATCAAGTGTGGTGCGGTATTGCTCGTCTACACCTTCCTCCTCAAGGATTTGGTTCATGAGAGCTTTTCCTGCTATGAGGGACAGTCTATGTTGCTCTTGAACCCTGTTGATGGTATCATAGAGCTTTTTCAATTCCTTCGTATAAGCCGGGGCACCCTCAAGTACTTGCAGAGCTTCCTGATCATATTCTTGCTCTTCTTCCTCGGATTGTCCACCATGTTCCTCCTCTTGTTCTTCTTCTTCTTCACCCTCCACATTGACGACATCTAGTTGTCTGGGCTGGGGTTGGTCTGTAGCAGTTTGTTGTCCACTAGCTTGCTCTGCCTCGACTTCCGCGTTAACAGCTTCAGTTATTCTGGCAACCTCCTCATGAGTTAGGTCTTCTAATGTGAATCCGTGAGGAAACTCTAGGTCAGTTGGTATAGGTGGGAACACCAGATTCGGTCCATCAGTGCTGTGTCTTGGTAATCTGATAGTGAAGGGTTGTACCCGCCTCGGAAGTAGTGGAGTAGTCTCAGGTGTTAGCGTCACACCGCGGGCTTGTGCGCAGGGCATCTGAATGGCGCCTCTCATTTTCTTGGAGGGTGGCCTTGCGGTTGATAATCTGCGTTGAAACTCCTGTACCCTGGTCCAAATGAGTGCCCTTTGCATTGGCACATCATACGCCAAACATCTATACACAATCCTGGTGAGGGCACAACATCCATACAGTACAGAATTTTGTTTTTTATACCACCGTTGATGAGCCAAGTGGATTTGGTCGATAATCCAGTGGGGCATATTGATTGTCAAATCGAAGGCGTCAGCCAAGTATAGACTAAACCATATCTTTTTGGGTGGCATCGTGAACCTCTCCTGAGCGGGGAATGCGAAATGCTGCATGACCATGCGCAAATGAATGGCAATCGTTGGTGTCATTGCTACCATGTCCTTTAATTTCGTCAGATTCATGTTCTTCATATTGTCGGGAACCATGGACTCCTTCTCAGTGGGAATGTGCATTCCCTTCATGTCTAGAGCTTCCCTTACCAGATTGATAGTCAGCCTGAAGCACTTCAGCTCATTGCCCCTTGTGAGAGATGGGAGAACGAAGGTGTTGTATCCCTTTTTTTCTTTGCTCGGAGTGAGGGTGCTAATCAAATATGAGCATCTTAGAAAGTCGGGCTTTGGCAATTGGAATTTGAAGTAATCGTAGAGTCCCGCCTTCTTCCATATAGGTTTCAATCCTTCATTATTTTGCAGTTTCTCAAATTCTCTAGTGAAGAAGTGATATCTGCCCCAGCGCCCATTGAATTCTATCTCGGCCTTCCACATGTAGGTGCCTTCACCCAGAGATCCTGCCATATCACTAAACCAATGTGAATTTTTGCTGACCGGCATTGTGTGCCCTTGTGGAGGATTCTGAATCGGTATGGCGTGTAATGCCCTCAATGCCACTGGACGTTCCGTCAATTCCTCCTCAATGGGAAGGCTTTCAATGTCCACGACTTGGGGGCTGGTGCCTGCTTGGGAGCTAGTTCCTGCCATATCTGCCATGTTACTTCTTGCCTCTTGACTCTGTGAGAATATAGAAACATGTGTTAACATTGTAAAGGACAAGATAGAACCGTTTTTGTCCCCATTACAACATTAACATGAGGTTCGGGAGAGATTAGTAGGTTATTAAGTGATTGGTGCTTGTGCGTGTAGTTAGGAATTGGGTAGTCCTAGGAGCTAAGTGGAATGATGTAGTGTGAGAGTGGTGTGGTTAGTAGTTGGGCATGGATTTACAACTCGGGTCTGGGGGTTTATTACAAGTTTTAGGCTGCCAAACACAGTGGATGGGTTTTGATCTTGATTTTGTGGAGTCTTTGGAGAGTTTGATAGGAGTATCTGCTTGAAAATGAGGCTTTTTAGGGACCCATTTACAAGTGATTCTACTGGTGCTCATGGAAGAATATGTGTCCGTGCGTGATGTATAAGAATGGGCATCAGATGTTCGAGTCAGTGAAACATGTTGTACCGGGTGTGTCCTCGGTGTAGCTGTTTGAGCCCGCAAGCAAGCCTTAGGCACCCAGATTTATCGTGATTGTGGGTTGGCCTTCATCGACTTCTTGTGTACCCAAATAGACTTCACTTTCGCAGAAGAATTTATGAAAGACTTCTTATTAGTGTCGTGTTGTTGATTACTAATAAGAGGTTTTGGCCGTGGGGTTGGCATGGTCGCAACAGGGTGTTCGCCTTTCCGCACCCACACTTGTTTCAACGGCTGAGACATTCTGCTTCGCACGTGTTTTTGGCCTCCAGTATAGGTAGTACTCTGCTCCTTTTGTATTTGATCTTCCTTTGGTTGCTGCATCCCTTTGGCCTTTGGAAAAGAAGGGAGTGCCATCTTATCCTTGACTCCGTTGTTGAGACAATCCTCTTTCTGCATCATACAGTTTTGGACAAGAATAGCGTTGTCACTTTCATGTGCGCCCCTAGAAGGACCAAGAGTTCGTGTTTTACCTAGTTCCTTGAGTGCCTCATTTTTCAATTCAACTGCAATTCGGCTATGATTTACCCATACCTGAAGAAGTCCACTCCTTAGTTTTAGGTTGACTGCATGATCATAGATCCAATCCTGACCCAAGACAAGAGGCTCAGTGAGGTCCTCATCTTGACACACTAGTACTTTGACTGTCATTGCTTCTTCTTGAATATAGAGGGGAAGTTCCACCTCGCCCATGCAAGGGGTTTCCACACCTCCCAATCCTATGAGATATGCTTCTATAGGATTGACAATTAATTTCAACTTTTGACAGTAAGAAAGTTTAACAGCATTAGTGGCTGCACCTAAGTCAATCAAGGCTCTTACAGTCCTTGCACCCTTTCCTTGTCCTATCTCTAAGGTTATAAAAGGACGTCGATCAATTATCCTATGAGAGCTAATACCTGAAACTTCACACATAGCCACATGATATCCTTGATCTGCATATGCATCTGTCCTAGGTTGCTCTCTACCCTGTCTTCTCAACTTCATTCTCCGTATGCGTTCCAATGCTTCTACTTGTGCTTCTTCTCGAATTCGTTTTTCTTCTTCTTTGTGTTTCTTAGCAGTGTTGAGCCGACTTAGCATCTCTTCCGTCAGGGGTTCCTGATATAACTTGACTCTGCATCCGCTTATGTAGCTCGGGAGAATATCACCTTCTAATGTGGCTAGTTGCACTGCTCCACTTGTTGAGATTCTATTAATGATCATGGGTCCGTAGCCTCTCTTCTCTAGTTTCTTCGCATGTTGTTTCAAAGTGTAGACTAGTACTAGGTTGCCTGCCTTCAAACCTTTATCCTTAATGTGGGCATCAAAGTATGCCTTCTGTCATTTCTTAGCTGCATATATCCCTGCAACCGCCCTCAGTCTTGTTTCTCCTAATCGTTCAAGGTCAAATAGTCTAGAGGAGAGTTCATGACCCGTCCATTCATGCTCTTGTGCTACTTTCAATGTAGGTATTAAGAAGTCCAATGGTAACACTACATTTTGGTCAAATACCATCTGAAAGGGGGTGGCTTGGAGTATCGTCTTATAGGCGACTCGGTATGCCCAAACAGCATGGTGTAGCTGTTTGTCCCAATCAGAGCATTTATTGTTCACTAATTTCGTCAGTACATTGCATAAGATCTTATTTGTGCTCTCAGCCTAGCCATTAGCTTGGGGGTGATAGGGGGCAGACTTCTTATGTACTACCAAGAATTCTTGGAGCAGATTTTCAATAACTTCATTCAAGAAGTGAGTGACTCTGTCACTGACTAGCTCTATAGGTAACTCGTATCTGGTGAACACATTCTCAAATAAGAACTTAGTTGTTGTTTGAGCATCGTTCTTGGTTGTGGCTTTTACCTCTACCCACTTGGTTAGATAGTCAGTGGCAACAATGATATACTCAGCATGGGAACCCTTAGCTGGGGGATTAATAGGACCTACAAAGTCTATTCCCCACTTAGAGAATGCACGTCCACTTATCATAGGTTTCAGTGGCATCTCATCTTTGCGTATAGGACACTGAGTTCTCTGGCAAACATCACACCGTTTCACATAGGTATGTGCATCCATGTGAAGGGTAGGCCACCACAAGCCTGCAAATAGGATCGCTTTAATCACTCGGTGTGGCCCAAAATGTCCTCCTGCTACATCTTGATGAGCAGTTTCCAAGATCTTGAGATATTCACTCTCATGGGCGCATATTCTGAGGTAACCATCTTTACCACGTTTGTATAGATTATCACCAATGAGTGAGTAATCCAGGGCTTCTTGTTCTAAACTCCTTTTCCTAGCCAGAGTCATGTCTGGAGGGAATATTTTCATCCTCAGGAAGGATACTAGTGGTTCACTCCAATCTGGCACTATGGACACTTGATAAAGAGTGGCGTGTTCCACAGGTGGTTTAGTGCAACAGATTGGGCATTCCTTGCACAACTTTTGGACATCAACTTCCATCATCGGCCAATGCACTCCGAGTCTCCTTAGTGTCTGTAGGGTTCGTTGCTTTGAGTAGTGTTGCTCTAATGCACCTACATGTGCTAATTGCAACCATTTAGCGTACTCATCCTCTTCCACACAACAAGCCAAGATCCCTTGATCTGTGTGCTTGTACATACTTCCTGCCATGATGTGATACTTTTGGGCTTTTACTACCTCTCTATCCTGTGTATTTATTACTGGGTGGTTAGGCCCGTATGTCAATACTGGCACTAATGGCTTAGCCCACTGCGGCACCACTTCGAAATTAAACAAGTAAGCATCAGGAAGGTCATCTGACACTCCTTGTGGGGCTTCTCCAGATGTGAGCTTAGAGAGATGGTCTGCTCTCAAGTGAGTCTTCCCTTTCCTTACCACAACCTCGAAATCATATTCCATTAGCAAGAGAAACCATCTTACTAATCTTCCTGTATTGCATGGCTTGTTCACGAGATATAGTAGTGCCTGATGGTCAGTAAAAAATTTAAACTTGTTTGCAAGCAAGTAATGTCTAAACTTTTTAACTGCATATACCATGCCCAGTCCTTCTCTCTCCGTGGTGGTATAATTTCGTTCAGCTGCATTCAATTGTCTACTAGCATAGGCAATTGGAAGATCCATATTACCTTCACCGGTAGGTTGTGCCAGTACACATCCAATAGCATAATTGGATGCATCCACATGAACATGGAAAGGCTTATTCCAATCTGGTGTGGTCAAGATTGGTGCTGAACATAATCGCCGTTTAAGCTCATTGAAGGAATTCTCACATTCATTAGTCCACTCAAAGTTAGTCAAAAGTCCATACAGAGGCTTTGCTATGATGGCATACATGTGTATAAACCGTCGGTAATAACCACAATGCCCCATGAAAGCTTGTACTTCCTTGACATTCTTTGGCGTAGGTAGCTCCGCTATGGCTCTCACTTTCTCTTCATCAGTGGATATGCCATTCTTTGACACTATGTGTCCTAGAATCTTGCCTTGCCTGACCATAAAAACGCACTTTTCTAGGTTCAGGCAGACTTGATATTCTCTACATTTGTCAAAGATTTGTCTGAGTTCAAGAATATGGGTTTGTCTAATGTTGGAATGAGCACAAAGATCATCAACATAGACTTCTAAGTTCTTCCTCAGGAACTCTTTAAATACATGGCACATCAGCCTCTAGAAGGTAGGGGGTGCATTGGTAAGCCCAAATGGCATTACTCTAAAGGCAAAAATGCCCCATTCAGTGGCAAAAGCCGTCTTGTGCTGATCTTCTGGAGCTATGGCTACTTGATTGTAGCCCGAAAATCCATCAAGGAAGTTGTACACTTCCTTGCCTGCTACTCTTTCTAAGAGATGTTCTGTGATAGGAAGTGGATAGTTATCTCGAATTGTGGCTGCATTGACCTTCTTCAAGTTAATGCATACACGCAACTTTCCATTCTTCTTGGGCACCACTACAATGGGGGATACCCATTCAGTGTGCTCAATTTCATAGATGAATCCAGCTTCAACCAGTCTATCTATCTCCTCTTTGATCTTAGCAGCATAATTATCATTATATGTGTATGGCTTTTGCTTGGAAGGTTTGGCATCTGTGGTCATGGGGATAGTGTGTGAGCATATGTCAGGGTCCACTCCTTTCAAATCCTTGTAACTCCAAGCGAATACATCTCTGTATTCTCTTAGCAAGGCTATCAATTTGTGCTCTTCGTCTTCCGTCAGGTCATGGCCTATGTACGTGCATCTCTCTTCTCCTTCTTCTAGGGCTACCACTATTTTCTTGGTGGTTTCTTTGTTATCATAGGCCTCCCCCGATTGCGCCTCTCGTTTAGGCATTCTGATCATGACTCTCCTGTCATCTATCTCATACTTCTTAAAATTTTTCGGGACCGCAAACAAAGATTCTTCCTCCTCTGGTGCGGCTTCTCTCTTCTTTCTTTTCTTTCCTTCTTCCTTCGGGGTCACATGTGTGGCTAGCCTTACATCATTTGTAAGCTCTCCGTGCCTCTGGGGTTGAAATTCTATTTCATAGAAGTATTCTTTATCTGATGCAAAAGGTGGGTCCATGATGATTGACTCGAGATCGGAGTCACTTGCATCTTCAAATGCATCAGGGCTAGGTTCGCATTCTTCTAAAACTGCATCTCCCATGATTGGCTATGTGGAGAAGACAGAAATGTCATAGCCATCCTCATCACACTGGGGTATCCATTGCTCTTCATTGATGGCTACATCCATAGTTGCTATAATTTCTGCCCAGCCGTGAGGTTCAAATTCTTCGTCTGGAAATACTACAGGTGCATAGGCTGGGTCTTGAACTGATCTATGTGTTTCCTTCGCACCTACCTCTCTGGCTTTCTCTCTTTTCTCCTCTTCCACTGCCACTTTACACATCCATAAGTGGGTATCTTCATGCATCCATGAGGATCCTGATCCTATGGAATGCACTGATTCCGTATCCTCTTTGGATCTATGGAGGGGATTCCATTGGATAGGAGGGACATCTCTATGAGAGTAATCTTTGAGATTCACTTTGGTCGTAACACCTAAGTGTTGCAGGTACAAGGAATTGGTTCCCCAATCATGTACCACTTGCAACTGTCGCATAAAGGGTCATCCCAAGATCATTTCATAGGCATGATTTTTTGCTAAAATCACATATAGCAAATGTATGCTCAAACTCAACACCACATGTGGTGAGAGTTATTCCTTCTAACAGCCCTAAGGGTCTCTCTATATGACCATCGGCCATTTGCAATTTCATCCTCGTGGGCCTGAGTGTTGGCTTGCCCCAACGCTTCCATAGGGAAGTGGTAGCAATTGCAACTCCTGCGCCTGAGTCTAGAATGGCCTTGGTGGTGTATCCTTGATGGGTGATAGGAAGATATGTGTTTCCCTCTTCGCCCTCACTCATGTCTCCTATCTTGTCCAAGGGTATTTCTGGCACTGTTCTCTAGGATCCTACCTGGGAACGAGGTTTTGCTATCTCTGGTACTTGTTTGGCTACATGTTTCCATAGCTCTGGCCTTACTTTGAGTAGCTCTTCTAAGGTGAGGTTGCACTGTACTTTTGTGTTTTTCACTACCTCTGTGTTCCTAGGTATGATTGAGTCCTCATTTCGTACCATGACCATGGATGCTCTCATACAAGTAGACTTAGCTTCCCATGGGCCTGTGAAGTGGGGTAATTCTTGTAGAGAGTTAGACTCAAAGTCTAATCTTTCCTGAGATTGGGTGCTCTCCTGCTCCTCATAAATGGATGGGATGTCTTGTGGGAATTGGTCGTGTGCATCATCCACAAGTTCAATGGGAGGAGGGACTTCACTTTCTTTAGCCCATTTGTCTTCTTGAATCTCTCATAGGAATTCTGGTGTGAACCGATTCATAGACGATGATGTGTCTGGCTCCGTAGAGTTAGGCACATAGGCTTCCTGGGCCGAAAGACCTGCTCTTTCACTTGCCTTGTCCTTGTGTTGAGAGGCGGGTTCCTTTTCTGATTGTGCAATTAGCCTCTCTATTCTTTCTAACAGTCCTTCAAAGTGCAGCTGCGTCTTGGCTGAGCTAGATATGTTAAAGAGGCGGCTAGCTTCAAACATGGTTTGAGCCAACTCCACCATCTTAGCACAAATTTTAGTTCGTTCCAGCTCTATAAGTTCTGCTCTAGGGTAGCACTTTTCATGATCAGTTACGTTTGGCCCATCTTGGATTCTGGCCTGATATGCTTTGAGCATCATGTTTAGGTCCTCGGGAGTGGGATCTGCTAGGACTGATCCTACTCTAGGGGGTGGTGGGATTAGGTGAGGCGGGTTGGAAGGTGGCGGGTCGGATGGAGTTGCGAATGGTGGAGATGGGGTAGTGTGAGAGGGATTTTGAGATGTGAGTTCGGTTATCCTGGCTCTCGTTTCTCTTAGGCTTTCCTCAAGTTCACTCATTTTCTTTGCCAATTGTCTTTTCATTCTTTCACGACTATCTCTCCAAGCTCTAGTCCTCTTTTTTGTCATGCTCTCCGTTTCACTAACATCTGGGCTCTTTTCCTGGCCTACGCTTTGGTTTTGTTGCAAGGCTTGGGCTCTAGTGATCACTTGCACTGGTGTAGTGGACGTCACACTTCCTGTGGAGTCTACAACTAACCCTATGACATTGATAGGAGTGATTTTCGGCATATTATTAGGATTCTTTGGGCAGTCTCGTAAAAGATGCTCCTTTGCACACTCCTGGCAATAGCCCTGGATCGTCACTGACTGGGGTTGTGTAGGTGGAGGTAAGGGACAATCACGAATGAGATGATCTCCCTGACACTGTAGCATGGTCCTCTAGGGAATGGGGGTCTTACTTGCCTAGGTTGCGGTCTAGAGTTGGGGTTTGCGTACATGACATTAGCATACTCTGGCTCCCAATTAGGTTCACTCGGTTCCTCACTGTAGTAGGACTCACCATGTTCAGGAGACTGCATGTAGTAAGCCTGGGGATTATCAACATGCGTAGAATCAAAGCTATGGTCACTGGGATCACTTTCTGAAATTAATGGTGTTACTGGGACTATAGCTCTATTCAGGTTTTCTTCTGCAGCAGCATACTTTACCGGAATCACATTAGTAGGAGTAGGTGGTTGTTGTGCTAGCACTAGCTGGGGTCTCAGTTGGGCCTGATATTGCGGTTGGTAATTTTGCTGAGGCCTAGTATACTTTTGTGGTGGGTATTGACTCTGGTATCTGCCTTGTTGGGGGTATGGCTGAGGGTAGGTTTGCCTAACCGCTTGCTTATTGTATGGGCAGTCTTGTGTTGTGTGATTTGTGTATCTTCATTCTATGGTGCAGTACTGGCTACTTGGATTTACTTGGGGTTGAGCCATAATGGGACATACATTCGCCATATGGTCACCTCCACAAGTATAGCATCTTTTCGCAAGGGCAAATCTTGGAATCTGTTTGCTAGATACACCTAGTTTTTGAGCTAACTTCTCAGCGAGTTCCTCAATTGATATGGATTGCGAGGAAGAGAGGCTAGAGGCACTATCTGAGTCTTTGTAGATTTTGGAAAGCTCTAGTTCTTCCCCTAGGTTATCCCCAATGTCAATGCACATGCGTACACATTCTTCTATGGTCCTAGGGTCCTTCAAGTACACATATGATCTCAATTTGGTACTTAGCAATCCATCCAAGAATAAAGCCACTTGCTTAGCTGGTGTGGGTAACTCAAGGACAGGGCATCTCTCTAGGTATTGCCTAAATCTTCTTCCTGCAAGTCTCACGGTTTCTTGAGGGGTTTGCTTGAAGCTGTGAATCAGCGAGGAAGTGTTATGTCTTATGCCACTTTTAGAGAATTCGATAATGAATGCCTCTAGAAGTTGGTCTATGCTCCTGAACTACCTCTCGTTTAGTGGCTGAAACCATGTCAGGGCGGTGTTCCTAAGGGTTAGACCAAAGGCATTGTATTGTGTGAACAGATCTTCCACTTGTTCGGCTCTCAAGACTTGCCTAAATTCAGCCACATGATCGTATGGATCTCCAGTGCCATCGAAGTAGTTCTTCATGGACTTAACTAGCTGAGTCGGTCTCAAAGTCCTTGTGTGCTCTCTAGGTCTTGGTAGAGGGAACTCATCCGCATTTCTTTGATTCCTTGGAGCTCTAAGGACCTCAGGTTCCACTCTATTTGTTTTTGTTCTTGTTCTTTCTCTGCCCCCAGGGTTAGCAAAGCTTACTTCTGGCCTATCTCTACTTCTGTCTCTTTGAGCTCCATGAGCTTGGGATGCTCCCGCTCCTGGGTGACCATAGGACACGTTCGATCTTGGTTGGGGAAAAACGAATTCACCCTTCCAAGTATAAGCATGCCTGTCATGTTCTGTAACCACAAAGATCCTCTCTGAAGCGTGATCTAAGTAGGTCACTCTGCCGGGGCTATCAGGATCTTTGAACTCATAGATCATGATTGACCCTACATCATTTGGCCTATCAGATTTATACCTCCAAAAGGCTTCATCGGTTTCTTGATTTAGGAGCAGATATATGCTCTTATTATCCTGGGGAATCCACTTTGGTGTGATAATCCTAGTGAGAACCGATTTGCCTCGAGGGGTTCTAGGTTCTATACCCATGTTTCCTTGCTCTAGGTCACCTATGTCCGTTTCTGGGATCACATTTCCGAATTCGTCTGTCCTATCTGGGTGACTGATGACTACATATATGGTTCCATCTTTGTCCAGGTATGCTCCATTTTCAAACTTTACAGCTGGGTGTTCTAGTCCAATGGATTGGTCAGGATTTTTAATCTGGACCACAGATCTTCCTAGGCCGTCCTCATAGATGCTAGCACCTAATCGGTTGGTCCTAAGGTATTCCAGCTGCGTCTTGTAGGGGCCTTCCACCCTATACAAATATGGCACACCTGAACTCCCCGTAGGTCTCTCCATACCTTGAGACATCTCTGATTCACTAGTCTGAGAGCTAGGGTCATGCGAGTGGTGGCTCAACTGTTGGGCCCAAGACCTAGCAGTATGATTAACGCTAGCCTCTGAAGACCTAAGACTTTGTCTATCTCTTATTAGATGTCGTCCTGATCTAAGGTTCATATGCCTATTTAAGTAGCCCAATTTTTGCCCAAAGTACAACCTCGTTGCCGATCAATTGGTGTCAGTCACTTGATTCTTTTTTAGTGTGTTCTCGTGTTTATGATCTTGTCTGATATCGCGTCGTCAAGAATATTTGAGTTAATTTTCCGCACTTAAGTTGATCGTCCCACGTTAAATTCTTTTCCTTTAAAGTTATCGATCACACACAGGTCATCCCTTGAACTTGATTTCTTAGATAGTCTTTGACTTGTCTTGTGCCTATCGTTGTCCTGACTTACTCCTAGCACTACTAGAACTTAGCCTAAGCTAGGAATTGACAAAGGGAGTTGAGAATATTCCGACCTTTCTTGCTGGTCCCTTGTTCTTTAGTGCTCAAGAACCCGATTCTCAGGCTTGCACAAAGCCCTTGCTTTGGATGCTCTCAATTGTTCTCAATAGACCTGTATCAGTCCCAAGATTAGCTCAAGACTTAAATTCAAAGGACATAACCAAGCACTCTCATTCATGTAACTTAGATACCAATTAGCCTTTTGTCTTTAAGGAAAACAATTCTAGAGATCCCCTGGTTTTGTTCCCCCTGGATATGGTCAACTTCAAAATACTATATCTAATAATCTTGATAAGACAAGAATCACAGCAAACGGATTTCGTATGAGAAAGTTATGTCAGTTCAGGGTTCTGGTGCTAAAACGGGGTTCAAACAGGCTAACAGATCACAGGATTTTTTTCTCAAAAATACACATGTAGGGACCTCACAAATCACTAATTACTAGACCAACATGCCCAAAAACTATCCCCAAAACTTGGAATAAAAAACCCTAATTTTTTGGCCGAAAAGCCTGTCAATCGCGATCGACAGGTCTGTCAATCGCTATTGACAAAGGTGTCCGTCGGGGCCTATCGATCACGATCGACACGTCAATCGCGATCGACAGTGTCAATCGCGATTGACAGAGTCGATCGTGGGTCCTGTCAATCGCGATCGACACGTTTTCTAGGATTTTCACCGTAAATTCAGTCGATCGGGGCTGTGTCCGTCGCGATGGACACATGGCAACGCGTGAAATTCAGTCAATCGCCAAAATTCAGTCGGTCGCAGGTATCGGTCGTGGCTGTCGATCGCGATCGATGATGTCAATCGCGATTGATAGGGTCAGTCGGTCGTCTCTATCGGTCGCGATCGACAGATCTGTCGGTCGGGATTGACAGAAGTTGTCGGTCATGGGTGTCAGTCACGATCGACTGTATCAATCGCGATTGACAGAGAAACTCGGAATTTTTTAACTGTTTTTAGTGATTTAGCATGTGCTCATCTTGTAGATTATGGTGGTGCACTTTGTTTTATCAAATGGGCAATTTTTTTGTCGATCGCGATCGACAGACTTCGGCGACACAGAGACAGTTTCGTGATGTTTCGTACCTGCGCGGAGTGCTGGAGATGAAGATGCAGCAAATACCTGCAAGAAAGCTCAAGAAACACGCAAAAACAACACACATAATATCGCTCTCTCGCTCTCTCTCACAAGTGGAATGAGCGAAATGAGGTGGAGAAGGTGATATGATCAAAAACTGAAAATTTTCGCGATGATGGAGATGGAGATTGGATATGGTGAGGATGATGATGGTGATGATGGTGGTGAGGTAAGAAAGAGAAAAATAAGAAGAGTGAAGAAATTACCTACAACGCCAACGTCTCAAATCTACGTCTTACCATCACATGCTCGTCCTCAAAGCTCGATCCCCGGCAACGGCACCAAAATTTGGTGTAGCTCAGTGATGAGTAGCACCTCCTTTAATGTCGATCCGGGAAGATGTGAGGATGGTATGAAGACCTCGAGCAAGTGAAGGCACAAGTGCGTGAGTGAGAAGCACACTAACATGCACACACATACACACACGCGCACACAAGGTAAGACAAAGAGCGAGAAGCAATGGAGTTCTTTAGATTACTTCCAAAAAGCTCATACAAGTTCAAATCAATTACAAGCTAACCTCAAAAATGAGCTCTCTAGCTCTATTTATAGTTTTTGACTAGGTTTTGGCCATGTCCATACCTAGTGTCCGGCCTAGTTAAAAATTAGGTTCTAGGACCTATTTAAAGACTCAAACGAGGTCTAAAAATTATGAAAATTGGTAGGTAGCTACTTCGAATGATCCTCAAGCTCAAGGACTCCTTGGCTTGCAAAAAATGGAGCTACAAAAATATGAAATGGTATCTACAATGGCTTTTAGTGATGAAAATCACTATTGTTGTAGGGATTTCTTCTAACGATTTGACATACATATCTTCGAGCTCCCTACTTGCTCCTTCTCCTTGTGTGTCCACCTCTTTGATATGCTTTAGTGTCCTGAAAAAATATTGGCCTACTTGCCAGATCGTCGTTGACTACTCTGTCTGCTTGTGCTTTCTCTTCTCTCTAACTCCCTTCGTAAGCTTCCTTGCCTTGTGATTCCTTCAGTTCCAACAGGTTGGATTTTTATTGAGGAAATTTCTCCATCAGATGTTTCCTCCTCCTCAACTTTAACCTGTCTTTTGATAGGCACAAGGTGAGATATTTCTCTGTTTGATGAGATAGTAGATTTACCTTTATCTTCTACTAAGTGTGGTCGTTCATCAAACACCATATCTCGACTGACGAAAATCTTCCTTGCCTCAGGATCCCACAACCTATATGCTTTAGACTCTTCACTATATCCTAGGAAGACACACTTTTTTCTTTTTGAATCCAACTTTGATCTTGTTGAATCAGGAATATGTGCATAACAGAAACAACCAAAAATTCTGAAATGCAAAACTGAAGGATTTTTACCAGAATATGCTTCTTGAGGAGTCATCCCCTTTAGAGCTTTTGTGTAGCTTCGATTGAGGATGTAGACTGCTGTATTGACTGCTTCTGCCCAGAATGAATCAGGCATGTCTTGAGCCTTTAACATACAACGAGCCATTTCAACTAGTGTCCTGTTCCTACGCTCAACAATGCCATTTTGTTGAGGTGTATGAGCTGTGGTAAGTTGCCTTTTCACACCATGCTCTTTACAGTAATTGTTGAATTATGTTGACAAGAATTCACCTCCTCTATCTGTTCTAAATTTCTTCAGTTTCCTTCCTGATTCATTTTCTACATACTTATGCCACGCTTTAAATTTTTCAAAAGCATCAGCCTTCTCTCGAATGAAATAAACCCACATCTTTCTACTATAATCGTCGACTAGCAGCAAGAAGTAGAAAGATCCTCCTAAAGCAGGTGTAGACATTTTACCACAGAGATCAGCATGTACCAACTCTAGAGGAGCTTGAGATCGATTGTTGGTCTCTCTTGGAAACGCCTTTTGTTGTTGCTTTCCCATCATACAAGCTTCATAAGGTTCCTGCAACTCTGAAAATGCAGGCAAATGAGCAACCATACCTGTTCGTTGCATCTCCTTCAAAACTGCAAATCCAAGATGCCCAAATTGTTGGTGCCATAACCTGCTTACATCTTTATCTTCTGTAGCAGTTAAAGCACTTAACTCATACAAGTTATCCCGTCGTATGCCTTTACCTACAACATTACCTGATGAATCCATGATTTCCGCACCACTCTTATTGAAGTGAACTTCGAGTCCACGATCTGTTATTGCAGAAACTGACAACAAATTTCTTTTGAGTCTAGGTACATAGAGAACATTGGATAACTTTTTCTCAACACCTGGAGAAGTGATAAAAGAGATGGTTCCAGTTCCTTCAGCTGGACACTTGGAGTCATTTCCCACCACTACATTGATGGATTCCCGTAGAGGCACTAGGGAACTATACAAATCCTTTTTACTGGTCATATGGCGAGAAGCTCCACTATCTAAAATCCATGGCTCATCAATACGAGCTTGAGGAGATTAACATACCTCTTCAATAGCTACCCAAAGTTCCAGCTCTGTGTTGTTTGCAGACTCTTTGTTCTTCCATGATGATTTTGCAGTCCCATTCCGTTCATCAGCTTGCTTCTTTCTGCAATCCTTGATGGCATGGACTTTCTTTTCACAATAGAAGCAACTTCCTGTGAACTTTTTCTTCTTTGGCTTCTTCTTTGATCCTTCAGAAGAGCCTTTACCTTTTGCATTTGCTGAGAATGCAGCATCACTTGTACTTTGCCGATTCTTCAGCCGCATCTCTTCTTCTAAAAGCATCGCACAAAACTCTTCAAATGTAAGAGGAGTTGGTCTTACCTGAGTGTTAAGGGCTGTTTCTAATCCATCATACTTTGCTGGAAGAACACGTACACATCTTCGAGCCATCTCTTCTGGTGTTATAACAACACCAACTGCAACCAATTGATCTTGAAGATGCTTTATCTGTTTGATAAAATCTTCAGCCTTTTCATAATCAGAATGCTTTTCATTTGCCAACTGATTCTCTAAATTTTGTATCCTAGTGTGGTTCTTGGTCTCATATTGACGAGCCAATATGCCCCAAGCCTCATGTGCTTTAGTAGTATGTTGAACTAAAGTAAGCACAGAATCACTTACACTAGTGACAATCGCACATAATGCATCATCATTCCGCCTCTTCCAAGCTCGTAGAAGATCTGGATCTGGCTGAATCATCAATCTTGAATTTGTTGGATCTTCAACTCGTATAGGCTCTGGATTCAATCCCATCGGTCCCATGACATTGACAGTGTCAAGTAATTCATAGGAGTCCAAAATTGCAAAAATTTTGAACTTCCAGAGTGTATAGCTCGTTCCATCTAGCTTCCCTTTAGTGAATGCAGGTGGACGAATTCTAATAGGTGCAACATTAACATTAGCTGAAGCACCAAGACTAGTGTTCGGCGATGAAGCCATCAAGTAATCACTCGAATAATCTACTGATATTCTAGTCTGCTAGTAGGTTAAAATAGTGATACTTCTCAAGCTATTCGAACCTTACAGCTCTGATACCATGTAAGACAATAGTTACGCAATATAACACAGGAGCAATAGCAGAGAAGATAACAGATATAGGAGAATCTCAACAATTTTCTACTAGCAGCAAGTACAAAGATGACGGCGTTGTCCACCTGTGCGCTCTCAAGGTAGAGCTTAAATGGTGATCTAGACAACTCTAGATAGGGAGATACAAGGTAGAGGTATGCTTGCTCAACTTGATGTCTTAGGTAGTGCAATAGTCATGTATATATAGGATCATGGGTGGCCTTCCGTGGACGGTTATACATGGGCGGTAGAGCATGGGCGCCCACCGCCCGCGTAATTGCCATACACGGCTTAGGCCGGTTGAACTGACCTAACAAATATGAATGATTTCTGACTCCGATAGGGAATATTCTATGGAATATTCCCTTTACCGTCGCGCTGGGGGCACTGCCCCCGAACCCCCACTAGGGGGCCCATTGGCCCCTTGGGACCCCCCAGCCAGGGGGCCCACTGGCCCCCCTAGACCCCCCAGTCGGGGCTGCTCCCCGCTGCCCCGGAACCCCCAATTGTGGACCTTGGTAACTCCCTTTCCTTACAATACCTTACATGGTCCAATATGACCTTCATCCAACATGCAAGTTGGGATTCTCCTCATAACAGGGGATTTACAAAATGTGCATACAATCATGAGGGGTAGACATTGATCATATACTAACAGATTGCTCTTTGGTTGGCCCCCACACATCTGTATGTATCAAATCTAATGGATGTTGGCTTATGTAGCCACTCTTCTTGAATGGAAGTCTTGCTTGCTTCCCTAGTTGACAAGATTCACATAAATGCTTCATGCCTTGTCCTTGGAAGTTGGGAAGACCTTCAACCAACCTCTTGAATTGCATTTCCTTCATTCTTTGTATGTTGATGTGACCTATCCTCTTGTGCCACAAGTCCAACTTTGAAATCCTCTTGTTTCCATATGTGAAGTAGACATGTTGAGTAGAATGAGAATTTACCTCCAAAGTGAAGAGTCTCCCTTGCTTCTTTCCTCTTGCTATGACCTTGTAACCTTGCTTAGGGTTCTCCACAAATCATCCACCTTTGTTGAACCTTACTTGATAGCCTCTTTCAACCATTTGCCCAATAGACACCAAGTTCTTTGTGATGGTAGGTACATGCAAGACATCTTCCTTCCTCCTTGTCATCCAAAGCTACATCTCCAACATGGGAGATCTCATGGGCTGTATCATCACCTGTTTCTACATGTCCTTTACCTTTGGGAACATGTAGATTAGTAAACCAAGAAGCATTGCAACTCATATGGTTGCTACATCCACTATCAATATACCAAGTGGTATCTACTTTGCTTGAATTCCCATTCATGTGCATCATCAAGAGATTATCATTTTCTAAACTTGTAGAAGCATAATTACCTTGGCCTTTGTATGAAGAACCTTGATTATAGCTCCTTTGGTTTGCTCCTTGGTAGCAATCTCTAGCATAGGATAAATCTAATAAAGCTCAATGAAGTATCCCTGACATATATCGGTATAACCACTGTACATGTCAGAGAAACGAAAAACTGGTACGTGTCATCCTAGATCATCACATGTTGAGCTTGATATCTCAACAGGTGTAAGCCGAAGGAGTAAACGTAGGTGTAAACATAGGTTCTGGTTCTGGAACTGGAACAGAAACAGAAACTAGAACTGGAACTAGAACAGGAATCGGAACCGAAGATGAAGACGAAGACGGAGACGAAATTGGAATCGGAATCGCAAATAGAGAACAGAACCCTCTGTATTGACGCGTGCAGAGCTCTGATACCACTGTTGTCAGGATCTTGCTCATGCGCACACAGAGGTTATGAACACAAAAAATACACAGAAAAGTAGAGACCTAAGCGGTTGGTTCGGAGAAATTCTAATTGAGTTCTATAGGGTCATTTGGGTCTTTCCAAATATGCTACGTTTGACCCTCCTTCTGGTCTTTCCATGCTAAAAGCCATTTTTTATTCACTCGTATCTAAGCTCAACTCGTAGGGATAACTATTATTCAATTGTTGTGCCCATGAACGTGCAGTAGTTCCTACACTTGCTTCTTATGATCTAAGGCTTCGTCAGTCTGACTTACCTATATGTTTTCCTGATCTAAGGTTCATGAATTTACTTCCTTGCACACTCAGTACACGCTCAGATCGTCAATGGTTCTTTATTATTGATTTGCTTGTTTCTTTTTAAATTCCTTTAAGTTCTTATCTTGTCCAACTGTATGCGTCAAGAATCGACTTTTTGTGGTACTTTTGGAGTTCTCGTTTCGTCAGACTTAGGTTCTTTTCCTTTAGGTTTTCGTATCACACACCTTTACTTTAGTCTTGGACTTTTAAAAATTAAATCTCTTGAACTTGATTGTTCCTATCGTCATTAGTCCACACTGCTAATGTTTAGCCTAATCTAATAATTGACTGAGGGGGGTTGAGTAATCTTCCAACCTCAAGTCAGCTCCTTTGGTTGCTCTGATGCCCAAGAAGCTACACTTCCCAAGCCCTGCGTTCTTTGCTGCCTTGCTTTTGATTGCCCTTGCTAGACCTGTAAAATCCCACTATTAGACCAATCTTCAAATGGATGATCAAGCACTTGAATATATACACCTTTAAAGGTCCCTTCCCTTTTGCCTAAAATTTTTATGCCCCCTGGCTTTCTAGTCCCTAAGATGGTCAACCTCAAATTATTTTAACAACGTTTTCTTTTTTGAAAAAAATAGTCCAGGTCACGTAGTACTCCTAAAGAGCTTTCTAATGAGCTATAAAGCTCAAAAAATGGACTTCGGATGAAAAAGATATGACCGTTCAGGCCCTCAGGGGTAAAAATTGACAAATAGGTTTTTCTTCAATTATGAGCTAAGAGGTCTCTAATGAGCTTAATGATCCAAAAATTTTCACAAAATAGCCCCAAAATTGGTCAAAAATTGAAACCCTAAAAATTGCATTTGGGGTGAGCAATCGCGATGGTCTGGGTCTGTCGCGATGGCTTAGATGAACTGTCACGATGGCGTGGCACAATTGCGATGGTCCGATGGGGCAAACTATCACGATGGTGTAAATGTGAGCAATCGCGATGGTGTGAATGAACCGTGGCGATGGTCTAGCCAACGAGGAATCCCGATGGCATCGGTCAACGGTCAACGGGACAATCGCAATGGCATGAGCCCATCGCGATGGTCACAAAGCACGATGGCGTGAGCCAATCGCGATGGTTCAAATGTCGAGGCATCGCGATGGTCTGAGGGTATCGTCACGATGGTCTAGCTTGCCACATAGCAGCATCGGCGCGATGGCATGAGCCAATCACGATGGCGTTGGGTCAATGGGGTCGTTGCGATAGTCAAGGACCGTCGCGATGGTTCAAGTGAACCGTCGCGATGGCGTGAGACCGTCGCGATGGTCCGACCGAGCCGTCGCGATGGCATGAGCCAATCGCGATGGTGTGACACAATCGCGATGGCATGAGCCAATCGCAATGGTCCACCAAACTATGAATTTTTGCAAAGTTTTTGTGGATCCATGTATGCGCTAGTGTCTCCTACCTCATGGTGAACTCGCTTACCAAAAATGACGAAGTTGACAGACCATTGGGATGGTCTGACACCCATGGCAGATTTCTGACAGAAAGTGAAATTTTACTTTTTGCGAGCTTTCCTGATGCACTGGAGCATTGTACCTGCAAGAAAACTCAAAATGACAATAGCACATGCAAGCACAAAAACTCTCTCTCTCTCTCGCATGCATAAATGAGGGGAAATGAGGAGAATGGGTGGATATGGTGAATTTTTTTATTTTCTTGGAGTGGAAGATGATGATGCGGTGATGAAGATGGAGTGTGGGAAAGGTGAAAAACAACAAAAATTAAGTAAAAAAAACAACAAAAACTGAAATTTTTACCTTCCAACGCCACTTCTTGCTATACTCTTACCATCACACATTCGTCCTAGACTCGATCCCAGGCAACGGTGCCAAATCTGGTGTTGCTCTAGCACAATGGTGAGAACCACGTTAAGAAGCTCCACCTCCTTAATGTCAATCCGCGAAAGAGATAGGAGTGATATGAAGATTGTGAATATGAGATGAAGTGAGAGTGATGGTGAGAAGCATGGAGATGCACACACACATACACACACACAACGAAGATACAAGCAAGACACAATGGAAGGTAGGAAATCAACTCTATTACGCAAGAACACTCTTACAAGCTCAAAATAGCTCTAAGCTCCTCTCTACTCAAACAAGCTAACCTCAAAAATGAGCTCTCTAGCTCTTTTTATAGATTCTAGACTAGTTTTGACCGGTTTCACATCTATTGACCGTCATAGTTAAAAAATAGGTTCTAAATGCTATTTGAAAGGGTAAACGGTGTCTAAAAATAACCAAAATTGGTACGCTCATTCTACCTAAGCTCCTCAAGCTCGAGGACTCCTCGGCTTGTACAAAATGGAGCTATAAATTATAGAAAGGGTTTTTCTATGTTACATATGGTACAAAAGTGATGAAAATCACTGTTGGAGGTTTTTGAAAAGTATTTTGAAATATATTTGTTTGAAAAAATGATTCGAATGACTCCCTCCTTCTTCGTTATGCTCTGTCTTCACATGCTTCCGCGTCTTCTATGCCTCTAACTACTGCCAACAACATCCATGTATGGAATGTTGGAGTTAGACGTCTGCGGAAGCACGCGAACAGCACAAGGAAGAAGAAGAAGCTTAGAGCACAACACACACGACTGAATGTATTACTAGAGAATGTACAAAGATAAGTAGCCCATTAGGGCAATAGGCGTATATACAAGCCGGGGGAAAAAAACCTCCTAAAGAGGGAAAAAAGTGCCCCGGCGGTCCTAGAGTGTTCACACACATCACTACCTAAATATATCAACAAATCCCCCCTGGGAGTGATGCGGTGAACAAGGAGCTGGCACTCATGTATAAGGAAGTGCCTAGCTATGTGGAAATCACTCCACAAAAGGAAGTAAGCCCAAAGCTTTGCGGAAAGCTTCAAACTTCTCCCTAGGCAGAGCCTTCGTGAAAAGGTCTGCAATGTTCTCCTGCGTGGGCACATATGCCAAGCTGATCTCCCCAGCAGAGAACCTCTCCCTGACATAGTGATAATGCACCTCAATGTGCTTAGTGCGAGCATGGAACACAGGGTTCCTCGCAACTGCCAATGCGCTCTGACTGTCAGTGAAGATGGTGGTGGCAGAAGACTGACCAACACCCAAATCAGCCATAAGGCGTCTGAGCCACACACACTCAACAGTCGCTGTGAAAGCTGCCCTATACTCAGCCTCACAACTGGAAGTGGCCACAGTAGGCTGCTTCTTGCTCAACCAAGATATACATGAGCTACCAAGCATGAAGCAAAAACCACTGGTGGACACACGAGTGTCATAGCAACCAGCCCAATCTGAGTCAGAAAAAGCATGCAAATCTGGCGGTAGTGATCCCCCCTTGGGATAAAACAACCCAAGTAGCCGAGTACCACTCAAGTAGCGAAAGATGCGCTTAACCGCTTTCCAATGCGTGACTCCTGGGCAATGCATAAACCTGCTCATCTGTGAGACAGCAAACTGAATATCTGGCCGAGTAATGCATAAGTAAATCAAGCATCCAACAGCCTGCTGATAGAGAACAGCATCAAATGCATCTCCAGCATCATGAAGACTCAATCGTAAACCTGTCTCCATAGGAGTGGCAATAGGCTTACAGTCTTCAAGGCCAAAACGCTGCAATAATGTGTCAATATATTTCGTTTGACACAAAGCCATTCCACCATCAACGTGCATAAACTGAATGCCCAAATAGTGATGCAAATGCTCCAAATCAGACATCTCAAATGAGGCATGCAAATCAGCCTTAAAATCAGCAATATGTGTCTCAATAGGACCAGTGAGCAGCATGTCATCAACATAGACAACAATGATCAGAAGCACATCATTAGCACGTTTAACATATAAGGTGCTTTCAGTTGGACTGTTCTCAAAACCATGTGCAATCAAATAGGCATGTATCTTCTCATACCAAGCACGTGGTGCTTGCTTTAAACCATATAACGCCTTCTTTAACCTGCACACCTGGTTTTCATGCCCTTTCTGCACAAAGCCACGGGGCTGAAAAACATACACTTCTTCATGCAAGTCACCATTCAGAAATGCTGTTTTAATGTCCAACTGATGTACATTCCAACCATGATGGGCTGCAAGTGCACAAATGCTCCGAACAGTAGTCATACGGCATGTAGGTGCAAAGGTCTCATCAAAATCAATGCCTCTTTCCTGCGCATAACCCTTTGCAACAAGCCTAGCCTTATACCTGTCAACTGTACCATCAGGTTTACGCTTCAGCTTGTATACCCACTTAGTGCCAATGGCCTTCTTGCCAGGAGGCAAGTCACATAAAGACCATGTACCATTCTTCATTATAGCATCATATTCAGATTGCATAGCAGCCATCCAATTTTCTGAATTTTGTGCTTCATCAAAAGAAACAGGCTCATTCTCATCACAGAGACTAGATGCAGCCATAGCATAGCAATCTGATGCAAAGGAGGTACTATGAGAGCCTGAACGAGTACGATATGACAAAGGTGCATCTAATTTGCTGTCACGCAAAGTCTGCACCAGCCATTTTGGCATAGTTTTTGCCTGTTCAATATCAGCTCTCTCATCAACAAGTGCATCATGTAAATCTGCATCAGAAATGGAATGATCTGCATCATCATATGAAACCTGCAAAGGCTGAGAAGTTGCCTCATTAGGACCAGCGCTAGCCTGTCCACCTGTAAAAAGAGGCATCAAAGTATCATACATGTCTTTGGAGCTAACAGATGTCTCCTTAGTACATGAAAGCAATGGCTGAATAGCATCTTCCACAAAGACAACATCACGGCTAACCAGAATGCGTTTAGTCTGTGGATGATACAGACGATAGCCTTTACTTTCAGAACTGTACCCAACAAAAATACATTTTACTGCCTTATCATCCAATTTTCTGCGATGTTGTTCAGGCACTAATGCATATGCCAAACAACCAAAAACACGCAGATGAGCAACAGATGGCTTGCGGTCATGCCAAGCCTCATATGGAGTGATAGACTGCAATGCTTTGGTGGGACACCTGTTCAGTACATATGCTGCACACATGACAGCCTCAAGCCAGAAACTATGTGGTAAAGCCTGACTTTTGACCATGCACCTCGCCATCTCCATGAGTGACCTGTTCTTTCGTTCAGCAACTCCATTCTGTTGAGGTGTATACGGCACTGTACACTGGTGTTTTATCCCACGTTCAGCCAGAAATGCATTAAAATCTGAAGACATATATTCCCCCCCTCGATCAGAACGGAGGGTGCCCATTTTACATGCTGACAGATTTTCAGCCAAAACCAAAAACTGTTTGAAGCACATGAACACTTCGGACTTTGCTTTGAGTGGATATACCCATGCATGCCTGGAAAAATCATCAATGAAAGTCACGAAGTAAAGGTAATTTCCAAAAGAGGGTGTCTGCATAGGACCACAGACATCACTATGTACAAGCTGCAATTTCTGCATAGCCCGAACTGAACCATCTTTTGGAAAGGAAGAACGCTGCATTTTGCCCAAAATACAGCCTTCACAAACATGTTTTCCAGGTGCCTCAAGTTTGGGCAAAGAGGACACCATTTCAGATTTCTGCAGGCGTAACAAACTAGCAAAATTCAGATGACCAAAGCGTGCATGCCAAAGCTTTGCATCTGACATAGCCTGAGAATCATGAACTGCACATGCCGAATCATTCACAGATCTTTCATAGTCTATGAGCTTATACAGCCCACGACATAAAATGCCAGAAGCAATAATCACATTGCCATTTGAGAGATCATGGACTGTACACCTGTCATCAACAAATTTCACAACCAAGCCAATCTTGGCTAATGCAGAAACTGATAACAGATTCTTTTTTATCCCTGGCACAAATAAAGCATCTGACAAAGTGAAAGAACTACCATCAGCAGTAGTCAGAATGATCTTACCAACTCCCATAACAGGATAAGAGGAGTTATTGGCGCATGTGACAGTATTCCCTGTAGGAGCAGGCTCAAGTGAAGAGAAGAAACTGCGCTGCGAGGTAATATGTTTGGTCGCCCCACTGTCAAAGTACCAAACATCTGAGTCTACTGCAGACATGCACTGATCATGAGAAGATGGGTCAAAACTGCAGACAGTAGTAAACGCCCATTCTTCTTCCTGCACAAGATTTGCAGACTCTGTTTTTGGTGTAGAGGCCTCTGCAACAACCATTCCAGCCTCTTTCTTCTTTGCCTCTTTAGCAGCCAGCTTTGGACAGTTCTTTATAATATGATCATTTCCTTTACAGTACTTGCAGAACAATTTCTGCTTTTCTGATTTCTTTTCATCTTTATCCTGGTTCTTCGATTGTGCAGCATTTGCAGATTTCTGCTTACTAGTAGAAGAGCTCCATTTTCCTTTGCCCTTCTGACTAGCCAGGAAAGCTTGATCTGCAACACGCATAATGGACCTGTTCTGCCTGGACTGATCTTCCTGCAATAGAACAGAGACTAATTCCTCAAATGACAAGGCATTCGGATTGCCTTTCATCATCAACCGAAGAGTAGAGGCAAAACTCTGATATGAATCAGGAAGACCATTCAGAACGGTCTGCACAAGTGAGCTATCTGGTATAACCTCATCAGCAGAAATCAATTGTTCCTTCAGGTCTTTGATCTTTGTAAGAAAACTGTCCATAGAATCACCTTCATTCATGTGCTCACTCTCCAACTATTTTCGGAGGTAAGCAACACGAGCCTCATTCCTAGCCTGGTACAAAGTGGTAAGTGTATCCCAAGCATCCTTTGCTGTTCTGCAAGAGCGAATGTGAGGAATAATGGCACGTTTGACAGACAAAGCTATCAATGCATGTGCCTGGGCATCTCTGCCATCCCAACGAATCTGCTCTGCAGTAGGTGCAACAGAAACAGCAGCACGAACAGGAATCTGCGGAATATCATCTTCGACACCATCTTCATCAGCTCCAACACCTGTATTTGCAGTACCTGTCGTTATAGGTGTAACAGGACGTCTTTCAACACCCTGCACAATGTTCCACAATCCTTTTGCAACCAGTACATGTCGCATCATATAAGCCCATAATGGGTAGTTGGTACCATCCAACTTATCCTCAACAGCCAACATACGAAATACATCACTGCTTTCAGCCATGGCCGGTGACTAAAATACCTTGATGTAGAAAATTGACTGTATCTAAAAAAGTTGAACGGAACTGCCCAAACGAGTTCTGCTAGACCTGTAGCAGACTTCGAGACGCTTAAACTTGCAAACAGAAACTGGTATATACCTTTGGCACAAAAGGACGAAATAGCCTGCACAAGCACTGCGATAGTGCGTTCGGAGGCCGAAACGAGCTCAGATCGCGATTTCGGCACCACAGAGCGAAGCAGTTTTGATCTCGAAAACACCGTGAGTATGCTCACCAAATTTTGTGCGAATCTGAGACTGCAAACGGAGGAGTGTCGACGGCGCCCTAGAAGAAGCAACGACCTGCTCTGATACCAATTGTTGGAGTTAGACGTCTGCGGAAGCACGCGAACAGCACAAGGAAGAAGAAGAAGCTTAGAGCACAACACACACGACTGAATGTATTACTAGAGAATGTACAAAGATAAGTAGCCCATTAGGGCAATAGGCGTATATACAAGCCGGGGGAAAAAAACCTCCTAAAGAGGGAAAAAAGTGCCCCGGCGGTCCTAGAGTGTTCACACACATCACTACCTAAATATATCAACATGGAAAGTAATATCATCAATGAAGGTAACAAAATATACATGCTTCCCAAAAGATGGAGTCTTGATAGGACCACATACATCACTATGAACAAGCTGCAATTTTCTTGTAGCGTGTGTATGACTATCTTTTGGAAAAGAAGCATGATGCATTTTTCCAAGAATGCAACCTTCACATGCATGCTTTTAATGGACGCAAGTGTAGGCAAACTAATAACCATGTCCTTTTTTTTACAAGTAAAGCAAACTATTGAAGTTCAAGTGACCAAAACGAGCATACCAAAGATCCATTTCAGCCATGGAAGTGTTGGAAATTTAATAGGCCCATTACTAATGCCACAGGTCCAAGGTTCCATAGGTCTAGCATTTACAATGTAGATTCCAACAATCTTCCGATATTGACAAAACATGAACATACCACATTTAATCATACAAATGATGAGACAAAGATAGAGAGAGATTAGACAACATGTGTAAAGTGTTATGTAAGCCAATGCTTACTCACACTATCATATATACAAATATCAATTTACAATGTGGGAGAAAAACTATCAACCACTCTATGTGAACAAAAATAGATGGATGAGTGAATGTACAAATGTAACAAACATATTCAGATGTATGGATAGAAATCTGAATATATATGAGATGTGTGACCTAATAGGTTGTAAAACAGTAAATATGAGTGACAGAAAGAGGAAGGATTAGTCTAAAACTGATAATCAGCAAACCCTCATCTGAACTTAGGCTATGGAAGACCCTAAGTCAGACATGTGTGTGAAAAGATCACATACTTACAAAAGTAGCAAAGAATGCTAACAAGTTTACTAGTCCTGATGAGAGGCATATTGCTGATTTTAAGGCTGATTTGCATGCCTCATTTAAGATGTCTGATTTGGGGCATTTGCATCATTATTTGGGCATTCAATTTATGCACGTTGATGGTGGAATGGCTTTGTGTCAAACGAAATATATTGACACATTATTGTAGCATTTTGGCTTTGAAGACTGTAAGCCTATTGCCAGTCCTATGGAGACAGGTTTACGATTGAGTCTTCATGATGCTGGAGATGCATTTGATGTTGTTCTCTATCAGTAGGCTGTTGGATGTTTGATTTATTAATGCATTACTCGGCAAGATATTCACTTTTTTGTCTCACAGATGAGCAGGTTTATGCATTCCCTAAGAGTTAAGCATTAGCAGGCCGTTAAGCGTATCTTTCGCTACTTGAGTAGTACTCGGCTACTTGGGTTGTTTTATCCCAAGGGGAGATCACTATCGCCAAATTTGCATACTTTTTCTGACTCTGATTGGGTTGGTTGCTATGACACTCGTGTGTCCACTAGTGGCTTTTGCTTCATGCTTGGTAGCTCATGTATATCTTGGTTGAGCAAGAAGCAGCGTACTGTGGCCACTTCCAGTTGTGAGGCTGAGTATAGGTCAGCTTTCATAGCGACTGTTGAGTGTGTGTGGCTCAGATGCCTTATGGCTGATTTGGGTGTTGGTCAGTTTTTTTCCACCACCATCTTGATTGACAGTCAGAGTGCATTGGCAGTTGCAAGGAACCCTCTGTTCCATGTTTATCATTATGTCAGGGAGAGGTTCTCTGTTGGGGAGATCAGCTTGGCATAGGTGCCCACACAGGAGAACATTGCAGACCTTATCACGAAGGCTCTGCCTAGGGAGAAGTTTGAAGCTTTCCGCAAAGCTTTGGGCTTACTTCCTTTTGTGGAGTGATTTCCACATAGCTTGGCACTTCCTTATACATGAGTGCCAACTACTTGTTGACCGCATCACTGCCAGGGGGGATTTGTTGATATATTTAGGTAGTGATGTGTGTGAACACTCTAGGACCACCGGGATACTTTTTTCCCTCTTTAGGAGGTTTTTTCCCCCTGGCTTGTATATATGCCTATTGCCCTAATGGGCTACTTATCTTTGTACATTCTCTAGTAATACATTCAGTATTGTGTGTTGTGCTCCAAGCTTCTTCTCCTTCCTTGTGATGTTTGTGTGCTTCCGTAGACGTCTATCTCCAACACAAGAATGTGACAAAATCTTTACTTCGATGAAAGCTGAAAAGAATGATGAAATTTCAGCTCAAAAATTGTCACTCTGATGGCAATTCTGACTGCACGAATGGCTTTGAAATGGGGATAAAACCCTAGTGCAACTGGTAGAAATGTTTCTTAGGTGCTGAAATTTACTGTTTTATCTCTGAAGTCAATTTGCACTGTTAAAAGTGTGTGCGTGACACAAGGCAAAAAATCAAAACTTGAGAAGGAGTTGAACATACTCTGATACCACTATTGGGTGTGTATAGAAGTGCAAGAGACACACAAGAGGCACACACATGGAGCACAAATGCAGCAAGACACACGGAGAAGACGGATGGTTTGAATAGCTCTCTCTATTGACGATGAATTGAACTGAAGTAAGAGCTGAATAATATCCTTAAGTACAAAGTACCACCACATATGAGTGAATCATGTATGTGGTAACATGGGGGAAAAAACCTCTAGCCAGCAGTAGAGTAAAAAGTGCCCATGTATAGGGAAAAGGATCACATCAAAGCTACTCAAGGAACACCTAAGTGTAATAACAACCACTTCATTTAATCCACATAGTTCAAACGATACCACCATTTAATCCACATAATTCAAATGATACCACTTCATTTAATCCACTTAACTCAAATGATACCACTTTATTTAATCCACATAGTTCAAATGAATCCACTTCATTTAATCTGCATAATTTAAATGAATCCACATCATTTAATACACACATTACAAATGATTCCACTTCATTTAATCCACATGATTCAAATGATACCACTTCATTTAATACACTTAACTCAAATGATACCACTTCATTTAATCCACTTAACTCAAATGATCTACATTACTTAACTCAAATGATACCACTTCATTAAATCTACCTAATTCAAATGAATCTATATCATTTAATCCACAAAGTTCAAACGATACCACATCATTTAATCTACATAATTTAATGAATTCAAATCATTTAATCCAGATATTACAAATGAATCCACTTCATTTAATCCACATAATTCAAATGATACCACTTCATTTAATCCATATAATTCAAATGATACCACTTCATTTAACACCCTTAACTCAAATGATACCACTTCATTTAATCCACATAGTTCAAATGAATCCACAACATTTACTCCACTTAATGCAAATGAATCTATATCATTTAATCCACATAATTCAAAAGAATACATATCATTTTCAATATGGTCTTAATCCATCCGTCATGGATATCTTTAAACCATACCGAATTAGATTTGGGAATACTCTAAGTAGTTCATGTGTATCTACTCTTTTTTATACATCTCTATCAGAGGCTATTTCTAAAGCATATTTGAATTTGTAAATCCCATTTCTATCAATGGGATAACTATTTAAATCTATATATTTCAAGAGTTGCAATAGGAGTATCGAAATGGTAAATGTCTCATGACTTAAATTATTAAAAGATGGAGGGATGATGGATATACATTCGGGTGCAATCCACCAGTACTTTTGACTCCACTCATTTCTAGTCCATATTTCTAAATCAGGTAGCCTTGGAAAACTTTTTTTTGTTGGTAAATACGTTGCTCTACCAAAATCACATAATCCCATATAAGCATGCTCAAATTCAAAATGCCTAGATGGAGATCGTTGTGAGAAATATTACAAGTGTGTAAAAATAATATTATTTGCAACAATCTATTGATCAACTTCCAAATGTTTGTCTCCATAGTTGTTAGGTCTCCTTCGTTGTCTTTAATACCTTTTCTTCGTGGCACATTTAATTACTCTTTTTTCATTTTCTCTAACCACATGTCTAATTTACCACCATTCTACAATTTGAAAATGAGACACAAGATTTTTCTATGATGCCTAACTAATCCAAGTGGACTGATAATTCCATTGTGTGTAATAGATAAAATTGTGGCTTCATTCATGGCTTCATTCTCTCGTGTCTGTGTATCAACACCATGTAATTTGAATAGCTTTGTGGCAAATATTTCATTTATGAATCTAGGGTGGGTTATTCTGACTTTATGGATCATTCCATATTGTCCTTCCCCCATGAGAGCTATATGTTTGAAATGATAGATGAATATGGGAGCAAACAAAGATTATTCGATGTTTGATCTCCAATATTCACATGCATATTTCTTGTATTTGGATCTACCAATGGTCTCTCTACCAGTTCAATCATGCCCGGTCTCACTCGCTTTCCTCTCTTCATTGTGTGATAATATAAATTGACAAATTTGATTTTGCCGATGAATGCAGACATTGTGGTGGTATCCAATGCCAATGAATCTGCTACTTTGATGATCTTTCCAAAGATATGAGTGAGCTCTTTGGACATCTAATACCTATGCTCCACTTGACACTACCAAATTTATCTTCAATACGGATATATATTGTTCTAGATAATTGTTCAAAATCTTTGTAATTAGATATGTCCATTGCTAGAGTGATTTGATCTTCTCCCATTCCATACATGTAGGAGCACACAAAATCTTCCAAAAACTTTTGCTCATGTTTATTTATTTTACTTTTCATCTATGCAAAAATAAAGAAATAGACTATCAGATAAAATTGAATAGGGATTGATAAATAAATAAAATAATAGATTCTGAGATAGATACATCAATAAGTGTATGGAGAAATGATAGAAATATGAATAGGCTATTAGATAAGTAGATTTATAATTAAATAGAAAGTAAAAGTATAATCTTGAAGTGAATCTATGTAACTATTAAGAATGTAAGAGTCAAAGAATCAGACATTCATAATAATTCATG